>VZTM01036910.1:17043-40746 GCA_013400555.1 Jacana jacana
AAAAAAAAAAGACAGACAATGCATCCTTTCAGTGCAGTTTCCAACTAGGTCAAGAACAGGCAGAAGTCTGTGATGATCTGGAATGCTAGTATTCGACAGCACATGCTTTTTTTTCCCTTAATTGACTGGGTGGGGTAAGGACTGGGGTAGAGGGAGGGTGTAGAGGAGAAAACGCCAATGTACGTAAGGCCATGCGAATAAAAACTCCTCGGGAGAACGGGAGACATCAGCCAGCCTGGCAGACTTCTGGTCTCTGGCAACTGAGGCCGAGATTGGAAGTTCCAGGAGACCTCTGATACTCGTTAGCTGCAGTGCCCTTAGAAGCTGCCAGTACCTTCCAACGCCTTCCATTCTACACCAACGCTATGATTTCTGATCACCTACCGAGCCAGCTAAACTAGAATGATTCGAGCCCTAGCTCTACTCTCCACCACTTCAACTCTCAACTGTAGTTGCTGGGAGAAAGGAAGGTCAAGTTGAAAATCCAAGCTGCTGCTAGATGGTGGCACAACTAGAGAACAAGACAGTTTGACCACGGCACACTTAATTTCTTTAAGAGATGAAATACATTAGACAATTCAGCACAAGCAAATCTATGGTTTCAGGGTGGGAAGAAGCCCTGATTAGTGTATGGTAAATCAAGCTCCATCATTCAAGTATTTGCATGAGGTTTATCCAGCCACGTCAGTCCAGGGAGAGGCAAGATGGGCTGACTAAAGCAAGAGAGCTCTCTGAGTTCCTAGCCAGAGGAAGCCGGTGTGTGTTAAGATTTAGTCATTTGCCAATCTGCTAGTTGCACAACTGGTGCTTCCTTCCTACAGCATCTGTGATCTTGGACAAGATAGGGGCTAAAGAACAAGGAAACCAGTACAATCCTAAATCCATGATGTGAAGTTTTAGCCTATGTTTTGTTCCTTAGCACTCTTGATCCTGCAAAGGGCTACTGGAAGGAGCAGATGAGAACACAGCAGCCTCTAGAGACTGAGGAGAATCTAGGTGGTCTATTAGCTGTAACACTTAAGCAAGAGCATCAGAAATTGCAAAGGTTACATGCAAGCATGACCTTACCTTGGCAGCTCTACTCCCAGCACCGCTTTCTGTTCTTAAAAGTCCCTCTGAACCCCTCAGAACAATTCCCTGTGACATTCAAGTAAGGACTGCTGCACAGGAACACAGCCCTTCTTCCAGTAAAGCCTACACTCCAGCAGCGTTGCCTGACCTCTTTCCCCAACCAGCCTGTGTACCAGCTCTCCCGTACAGCACGCTAGGGCTTTCTGGGGGGAGCACAAGGGCTACCAAATTAATTCCCTAATAGCTGCCACAGGTCTATTTCTAAGTGTGTTATGCAGAGGGTGGGAGGGGCTTTAAGGGAAGATTGTGCATGCATGTTTGTATATATTTACAGGGATTCTCTCCACATCTACTGACTTAAAAAAACCCTCTATTATTAAACAGTTTGAAAATTAAATTTTTTTTTTCCTTTTTGCAAAATTAAAATCAACCCTCAAGGATTAATTGCGTATAAAAACCCCCCTATTTTACAGCACTGACTAGTATTACTTTTAAAATCAACGGGAAGAAAACCCACATGCTGTATTATTATTCTTTGATAAAGCAAAAATCGCCCACAACATAATCACCCCAAATGAACCAAAGTGAAGTTTTTATTTGCATGGCCAAAATCTCTTCCTTTTGTTCCCCCACAACTTTATTTCCCTTAAACAGGCTTCAAGGTTTTTGCTGCAGAAGGGACAAGGTGCAACGCTGCGTACTTCCTTGAACAACCACTCCCACAACACCTACACATTTAACAGATGGAGCAAATGACAACACCACGAACGGGAAAAAACTAAGTTCCACCATTCAGCATGGTCTGCAACAGCGTCTTTAGGGCTGGCTGAAGTGGGCAACTTCACTTTAGACGGTCGTTTCCTCCTCATTTCTTTATAGTGTTGGTGGTTTCAATCCATACTTCTTTGCGACTTCTGTCTGAGCATAGGCAGCATCACAGAGGGAATAGAGGTGGGCCATCTCCATTTCAGATTTGGCCAGGTTGATAGCTTTGTTGAACATCTCAATGGCTTTATCCAGATTACCTCTGAAACAGAGCAAAAATGCGGTCCAATTAAGACTGGCAAAGCAAAGCAATCTCTTCATCTCTACAGTGTGGTTTTTTCACTTTCAGGATTTATGGTCTCCACTACTCACAGCTTAAAAGGACTTCTGGAGGAACCAGCAGGAAAACTAGTGACCATGATGAGCAAACTGAGAGGAGTTGCTACCATGCCTATGCAACTAGGCCAGTTGTTTTAACAGCATTCCTCTTGAGAGCCCCACAGGTTTGTAGCAGGGGACAAAATGTTCTCCACAGGACACAAAGTTTACTACAAAGATAGTGCTGGGACAACTAAGTGGACTCTCACCTCCCTTGAAAAGAGCTTGTACACTTAAAACTAGCAAAGACAAGAGGAATAAATAAGAAAAGAATAGGAAATGCTTGCCAAATTTCTTCTAGCAACAGTTTAATTGTCTGCCCTTTTGATGAGCTAGATGTAAAAAAAAACCAAACAAGAAACCCCTGTGCTGTGCTCTCAGCTACACCCCAAACTTTTGCCCAATTGTAGTAGAATGTACAGTTACTGAAGAGCACATTACTCTTTCCTCGTTACCCTGTGAGCTTGCAAACCACAGTCCTGTTGGAATTAAACCCAAACGAGCAGGCTTCAGAGTATAGCTCAGGATCCTCTGTACAAAAGGTCCAGTAAGATATGTTCACTGACCGTACTAGGTAGACAGGAAGCCTAGTGATGATTAAGGAAGTTACTCTAAATGCAGAAGGGATTTAGTTAAATGTACACAGACTCATCTGCATGTTGTCTACTACGTATGAAACTGGTGGACGTGAGAACTTAGCAGATTACAAAGCAAAACGAGGCCACAGAGACAGGCAGGCCTTCCCCAAGAGTTACGGAACACAAACCAGGACTTTGGGTAAGAGCTGACCTTGCACAGCACTGGGGAGAAGATCTTTGGAAAAGCTTAAAATCCACGGGGAAATCTAAAGCTCTGCTGTCATTTCAAGAAGTAACTAAGAACTGTTACCACCGCCATGTACCATTACCTTTGCACTTCAATCGTTCCCATGGTCTCATAGGCAAAATCACATTTGTTATCGATTTCAATGGCCTTGCTTATGAGTTCTAACCCTTTGTCTAAATCTTGCTTCCACTGAAGCTGAAGTAAACTGAAAAAGAAAAGACAAAACTTCACAAACTTCTCCCATAACCAAGATCACGTGAGCTAAAAAACCCATCCCAAATGTTTGTAATCCCTAAGGCAAGGCTGACCATAACTTCACTGCTTTAAAAAAACAGGTTATGCGAAAGTCACTTTCAATAAGGCACCTTACCAGTTCCAAGACAAATTGGTAAAACAACTTGTAACAAGTTGTCTTGAGGGGAAAGAGGAAACATCAGCCCCAAGCTTGATTAAATGAGGCCAAAGTAAGGCTCGTACTTTCAATTAGTAATGAACACTAACAAAACTTTACTGAAACTTTCCAATTTAGTCAAGAGTAACCACAGAAATATATTTAAGAGCAGTAAGCTGTTTTCACATACTTATCTCTCCTGACTAAACTAAGCACAAACGTTCAAGAGGGGTTGATTCATCTAAATGCGTCAACTGCGTCCACTTAGAGCAAAAGAGATCACAAGCTCAATACATACCCTTTATGAACATACGTAGTGGCATTGTCTGGCTCAAGGTCAATGCACTTATCGTACATTTCATCAGCCTTGCCAAACTGCTGCTGATCAGTCAGTGCCTGCATCAAAAGAGAAACCTCTATGTCAATGTGCAACCAAAACATGCACTCTGCACTCGGCTAGTGCTAATTAAAACTGCACGGGTGATGGGAGATTGGGTATAGCTCTCTCATTGGAAAGCAGGCCAGGCACACCAGATACTTAACCAGAGTTAAGTTTCAAAATCGAGGCTTTTTCAACAAAAGCTGCAAGGCTTTAAGTGCAAAAGTTACTAATCACAGTACCATCTGGAATGGGAGATCCACAAGCAATTGGGATTAAACCCAAACCAGCGTGTACTGCAGGTAAATACCATTCTAGAACTTTGTACCTGCAAGTCTCAACTCTTTCCCTTTTCAAACGTACTTCTTCCAAACAGACACACCCACACCACCTACCTCCTTAAAACCACATCTCATGCTTCACACTAGAACGAGCAGCACATTTTCTTAGGGAAGTGACAGTCTGTTACTAGTGTACTCTGAACACCTGTACTAAATTTCTGCTTGACCACTATGTGGCATTTGTAGCAGAACAAACCTGTAACCCTAGTTCCACACATTTAGCTCCCCAATCACCTAGAGAATCCCTGACATCCATCGAGTGAGATGCCACACACATGTAGGAATCCAAGGGGAAGTGTATGCCAGACCTCTTATTAATGACCTGTGACTCTCATCACTTAGATTCTGATTCACCAATTCCCCTCTACTTCCTCTACCCCAGAACACCCATCCCCATCCAGACACACAGCTTATTAAATACTGTTCTGTTACCTCAGAACTCACAGAACTTCATGTATTTTTTGATACTTGATATGCTAGCTGAGATAAAAGGTGCAAGAAAACGCAGCATTCTCTTTAAGAGAGAGAAAAACGTACCTGAGCATAGAGTGCATAGCCCTCAGCACACTTTGGAAATTTTTTTATGACATCTTCAAAGCCTTTCATGGCTACTTGCACAGGCAAAGGATTATTTCCTGTATAAGCTTGGCGATACTACTCAAGACAGACAAAGAAAACAAAACAAAACAAAAAAAAAAGAGAAAAATGAAACACCACCAGAGAGAAAAAAACAAAAGCCTCATCAGACCTTTACCCACTACCCCAAGAGATGCACCCATCTTGAATAACAATTAGAGACTTCACAATACGATGTGCTTCTACATCCTACCAGATCTGGTTTTAGGAACCCACCATACGTCCAAGTCTCTGCTAAAGCAGACTATGAGAGGAGAAAAGGTGAAAGATGGGAGCCATAAGGCCTGACAGTTGCCAATAGCCTCCCTCCCTCTGTTTCAAAAGGCTAGAAATTCCAAGCTTAAATATCCTCCTTGTTCACACCACGCAAAGCTGACCTCAGAATGCTCCTGCCCACAGAGGCATTGTACTAGCTTGAAATAGTTGGCTTCCAATTTCTTGAAGATTATCATTTTCCATAGTATTAAAGGTTTACTTAAATCAGTTTTGTGTCCTAAAACTAGAATGAAGATTTGTGTTTCTCTAGCAGAACCAGAGATGGCCTACAGTTTGAATAGTGAGCGTGGCAAAATTAAAGTAGCAAACCTTTACTCCAACTGAAGAAAACGTTGCACTATTTATCTTATTGTTAAAAGACATTAGGATGCTTGTTGCCCTACTTTTCCATTAAATTGGAATAGAACAGAGAAACACAATACATTTTCCAGAGCTCTTTAAAAATAAAAAGCACGCAGGTAAACACCAGCACGTTACCTACCAGGGCAAAACACTTCTGTGCTTGAGCCAAGGCAGAATCGGGTCGCAATCGGATACATTCATCAAAGTCTTCCACAGCCTCCTCGATTTGGTCAAGCAGGATTTTCAGCTAGCCAGAATGAAAGAAAATCCTATTTCTGTATTTAATCTGTGCTTCAGACACTCAAGTGATAATTCAGTTAGCCTCAGTTACTCACATTGTCTCCAGTTCAGTTTCAGAACTGCCTAGAAACCTACCAACCCCATGACCTAAAAATCACTGCCAGAAAATAACAGGGCCATCAGTGAAACCTGGGCCTCGTGCACGAAAAGGCAATGTCCCTGTGTTGAGAATGCTTGCACTTTAGACCGCTGCTGTTACTGCTGTAGCATTATGTCTGGTCTCCAAAACTATGCTGTATTTTCTCAAGCCGCTTTGCCTTGCTGTAGTTAGTTAATGCCTGTGGACTATTGGGATGTCGAAACATTTTGGCTTTCCCAGCTTGCATTTCAATTTTGGTTGGTTTGTTTTACATTCTCATAGGTCCACAAGAGTGGAGCTCACTTCATCATTCTTTTACTCTACTGTGAAGCTACTGTAAACCACTAATTTGTCAATCTGCAGAACGCTTTCAGCCCCTTCAATCGCCAGGTAACACCATCCTTATTTCTGAGCACTAAGGAGATCTACTGCATTCATGGAGAGAGGCACTTGATCCTTGAAAGTCTTCCTTAGGAATACATCTTAGCATATCTGCATATGGCAGCATTTCCTTCTTCTTCCAGCACCTTTTATATTACAGTTCTGTGGAAGCAGGCCTTTCTAGGCCTAGAAACTGGTCAAGGACGCAGCAGCCTCACAAGTCAGCGGGGAATGAGCTGAACGGAAGCAAGTCTAGGCCGCAGATGCAGAGTTATCAGGAACACGCACATCCTCTGTAACAAGGTTTCCTTCTATGCAGCTGCTACTCTGCCATATCAGGCCCCTTCAAAGAGCAGCTTCTATCTCCTGCGGACGTATAGAAGCCCTAGTACTTTTAAGTCAGAGTTGGTATCGATAAGAGGGCTGAACCGCTGTCACTTTTTCCTTCTGTCCTGTAGCTACAGAAGGAAACTGCTTCTGCCTGATCTGAACCTGCAAACTAGACTGCATGTTTATTCTGCAACAGTTCCACATTAGGAGTTCATGTTTTTCTGCTACAAACAATGTATAAGTGTCTCCGACGAGGTACTGATCTTTATTTTTCTTTTAGTATATATTGCAATAGGGGACAAAATATCTACTGGGACAAAATCTCTAATATCTCTTACTTGTCCTCGATGGTGGTAAACATCTGCATTCTGAGGGTCAATATCAGCAGCCATGTTAAAGTCTTGAGTGGACAACACAGGGTGCTGCTGCTGCATATACATACTTCCCCGTTTGATCAGAGCATTAGCTCGGAGCTGTAAAGAAAGGTCAAAGAAGCATTAGCTGCTCCAACATTCCTCCAGATTTAAGGCTTTGTTACACCTACAGTAAATTTTTCATTTGGTGAGTTTCTCCCACTGACAGATTTCATTCATTGTAAGCAGCAGTAAACTTCATATATTGACTCTAAATGAATCAATTCCCTTGCTTAATCTCAGATATGTCAGTCTGTGCTTCCACATCAGTGGACTTACAAACCCCAAAAAATCTTTTAGAAGACACGTTTCCTACACTTACAAGCAGATCAACATTTTTGGAAGCAGTTCAATATGCAAGTGCAATTAATGTTTTTTTCCTTGTATTTATGAGCTGATTTTTCAGACTGGATAAGCCTCCAACTCATTTATCTTCCTCTGTACTTTAGTTTGTACTACTTAGCACAGCTGCCTCAAAAATAAACAAGCCCTGGAAAAACAGGGCTGTCAGGAATAAAGAGACAAAATGGTAAACACACCAGAAGATTCCCAATAATGTATGTGAAAACTTGGAAAAACAAGCTCTTGAACTATACAGCAAGTTTATCATCTAACCTCTACATTTTCTCAACCCAAACTACAATCGAGCTGTGACAGATTCTTACCTTCACATTTGCATCTTCCATGCTGATGACCTGATCTAGGTCTGGTTTGGCAGCATTTGCATTGCCAATAAGTAAGTAGAAAGTAGCTCGCAGAAGCAAAGCTTCTGCCATGTATTTTCCCTTCGCTTCAATTTCTTTTGTGCTTTCACTGATAATTTTGTCATAGTTCTCTTCTTCCATATATTGTTTTGCTCTCAAATAGCCAGAGCTGTGAATGATGTAAGAACAGTTGTATATATACATGCATTTACCGAACACTGTAATTTCAATTCAGACTTTTCATTAAATCATAACAAATACTAACTTTTACTATACTCAGTTACAACAGTGGCATTGTAAGTACAGTTACATATATTCCTGGACAAAACCATCACAGACTGAAAACAGATCAGATGAAAAGATGCCCAAATGACATAAGAAGAAACAAGTTTTAAAGTTCTAGACCATGAGCTTTATTTGTCCCTTGAAATCTGGGGTGGAACACCGGGTCAGAAAAGTGAAATATTAAACCCAGCAACGTGCAGTCTATACGTGGAAGAAAGGATTTCACAGCAAAAATTACATTGCCTTGTCCTCTGCTACGTGTCCTGGATTCGGTGAATCTGCTTGCAGATCAGGACATTCTTACTTTTAAAAAAAATAAATGTATATTCATAACACCCTATGCAATGGTTTCCATACTGACAGCAGTGATATCTTCCAAAAATAAACTGGGAAACAGTATGGCAAGTTAAAGCACTATATATGCAGTGCTCAGACTCCCCTCAGAAAAAAAGAAAAAGCTCAAGCTTTCCTTTGTCAATGCAAACCTCTCCTTTATGTGCTATTTGGTTCCAGAAAGATAAAATACCTTTTGGCCTCAGCTGCTGTAAAGTCATTGTTTTATTAACAGAGAAGACCCTCTTCCTAGCTTGTCTTCTCCCTTCCAATCCAAAGGCTAACTTGCTTGCTTTCTTGGAAATGCTCCTTCAGTATCAAACCTTCCTTTCTGCAGAAGCATCACTCAGCACTGTCCGGCCCTCCCACCTCCTAAGCTTTGCTATGGTACTGTAGTAAGCGTCCAGAAGTTCTTTGCAATCTTAGTGTCCTTCCTCTATTGCGTGGACCAAAGCCACTTCCAGTTTGGAACTAGCCAGTCAGCTTTCGTAGGAGTTTCATTTTTAATACTGCTCTCACTTCCTAGGCTCACTCCATTATCTCAGGATTCCCCACACCAGGTACTGTAAGAACCAACAGGAAGTTACACTGAGCGGAATGTCAAAATCACCAAAAGTTTCACTCCAATACCAAACAGTTTCCAACTGCACTGTACTAAGTTTTCTTTTACTTCAGAAGCCTCTCCCTCCTTATCCTTATCTTCATCTGATTTCTCACCCTTAAGCAAAGGTTGAGAGATTATATCATCTGTGAAAGAACTGAAGTAGGATTTAATGAACTGTGGTGAGGGCATCAGAGGCTCACGATTCTGAAACAGAGAAATGCAACTTCAGGTCATTAGATGGAAAGATCAGATGGTAAACATGGAAACGGATAAAAAAATGTGATTATAAAAAAAACTGATTCATGAAAGAAGCAATGTATGACTTGCCACTATCTCATTTGACAGACTGGTAATTTTTGATCTGACGGTGACATTTAGGGATTACTTAAGCTTCAGATCACAACACAATGCCCACCACCAGTAGAAATAAAGATATTCAAATGAGAAGGGAGATAGTATCTTTGTGCATGTGTGGCTATAAATGAGGACTCTTAGGATAACCTAAGAGATTGAGCAGATGTACTAAAGCAGTATCTGTGCACATGAATTGGGTGAAAAATGTAAGCTGGCAGTTTGAGCATAGATTCTGAATGGCAGTTAGCCCTTTCCTCCAACTGCTCTAAGAGAAGCTGCTGTCTATTGCTACAGTGAAGACTGAAGAGGCAATATCCTAACTGTCCATGGAGCTTGGCCCGGATGCTGCACACTTTACTTGAAGTCCCAGAAGTAAAACCTCTGAGGTACAAAATTCAAGAAGTATTTCTGACTCAAAATGAACACTGCACAGAAGAATCACAATTCAATGTCTACTGCAATAAAAGTCTGAATGCACCCTCCTGAGTTTCTCTTAAGCTCCACCACAAACCTGCCTACTTGAAGCACACCTGTTTTACAATGCCACCACCGCCACACCAACAGCACGATTCATCCTTTATGTAAGTTTCTATGGGAAAGAAATTCAGCATCTCTACACCAACACCCGTTTGAGTACTGAAACCGCCATCACAAAAGCCAAGCAAGGATGTTTTAATGCCTGTCCCAACTTTTTTGGAAGCCGACAGCCACTTAGAATGACTGCTCCTGGCTACTCCTATACTTCCACAGGTCCCCTTTCTGCAGCTTCCAAAGGTTACCACAAAGACAACCAAGTGCCAGAATGGAAAAGTACAAGTGTGAGCACCTGTTTACAGAACGGAACGGAAGCAGCCTGTGACTGTAGGCCCCAAGCAACCTGTGGCAGCTACGAGGAGAAGGCAAGTCGTTCAAGGCAGAATTGGGCAGTTTGACCGCTAATAAAAAGACGTGACTTTCCATTCTGACATTTTTTTCTTAAGCAACGGGCTTTTTGCGTTTCTTATTATTAAAAATAACCCAACCAACAAACAAACCAATCCAAAACACACCACGACCTTAACATAGTATTCTGTTGCCCTTTTCTAAAACTTGGGAATTCTGCTGTCAATTTTCATCTTTCCTACATGAAATTTCTATTTATAACACCATGACAAACCTGAGGGGAAAAGTCACAGAATCACAGGGATTGGAAGGGACCTCAAAAGATCATCCAGTCCAATCCTGCTCCCGGAGCAGGAAAACCTAAATCAGATCACTCAGGAACACGTCCAGGTGGGTTTTGAATGTCTCCAGAGAAGGAGACTCCACAACCTCCCTGGGCAGCCCCTTCCAGTGTTCAGTCACTCTCACTGTGAAGAAATTTGTCCTCATATTTAACTGGAATCTCCTATGTTCCAGCTTGCACCCATTACCCCTTGTCCTATCATTGGATGTTACTGAGAAGAGCCTGGCTCCATCCTCCTGACACTCACCCTTTACAGATTTATAAACGTTAATAAGGTCCCCCCTCAGTCTCCTCTTCTCCAAGCTAAAGAGACCCAACTCCCTCAGTCTCTCCTTGTATGGTAGGTGCTCCACTCCCTTCATCATCTTAGTAGCACCTCAATCATCACCCTTCTCATTTTAAGCTATTTGTTATGCACGGAACCAACATTTTTATGCATTTTCAACTATTATTTATAAATCTTGCTCTCTCAACACACGTACCTAACTCAGCCACCTGGTGTTCAACTGAATACTGGGTTACTGCACTTCCAACATACTCTCGTTTCCATTACGTTGCAAGTCCAGAAAAGCCCCATGTAGGACAGCACACCAACTCAGGGTGTCTCCTGAATGTTACAATAAGTTTGATTATTAAAAGGGAAACAATCATTAGAAATAGACCTCTCTTCTTACTGAGGTTTCCAAGACTTTGGCAGGTCCCAAAGGAAAACACCATCTGTACAATGGTAGCTTCATACAAAACCATTCATGTCTTACTTCAGCGGATGAAGTGACTTCCTTGCAATAATTACCAGAATGCCTACAACCAACATTTCAGCAACCAGTCAGGTGAAATCAGAGTCTGTCAGCAACATCAGGAGTCCTACCTTATATTTCTCTTTGGCCTTTTCTTTTCCAAGGAGTTTAAGAACTTTATCAGCTAATAACATACTTTGCTGGTTTTGGAAGGCTTCTAAAATGCAGACTGCAGTGACATCTAGGAAAGAACACACAAAAATGAGATTAAAGTCATTGATAGTCACTGGGGTACACCTACACGTGCCACTGTTACAATGAGTCGCTGCCAAACTAATACATGTCCTGTTCAAGGGTAAAAGCCTCTGTTTCCAGATTGCTGTATTTACCATTGTTTCCAAGATGCAAATCCATCTCCAAAATGATCTTTTTGTGATAAAAGGACTTTGTGACACTGAATGAAAGAAATTGCATTTATATTTATCTAAAGACAAACAGACTTTGAGCAACAGTGAAAACATCTGCCTCCCGCAGGAACTTTCACTATTTTTAAACTTTGAGGATAGCAATTATGTTCATATTATGTTTGCATTAAGAGTGCTAACACAGCTTCTCTTCTGGGGCTGGTCCTAATTTTCTACTTCGAAAATTAAATCCACATTCAGTCTCATCACATCTTGCCTCTTCCTCAGTTTAAGAGCTTCCCGTATTATATATCAAATTTTTCTGCTCACCTCTGTGACTTTGGAACAGAACAAGCTTAAGAGAAATACCTTGCTGGCCTATTTAAAGTGCTAGCCCACATCACAGCACTTTCATTCAAACATAGAAGCCTCTGCAAACGTTAACCCATTGCTCCCCCAAATCATGCTTTGCAGTGTCAAGTGCGCTCTTATGGCACACTATTTCTCTGGGTCCTGTAGTTAATGCAATACTGCCACTGGTATTTCCTCTTTGATTTTCACTTAAACGTCAGTGAAGATGAAGAGAATTGGACTTGAAATTCAAACAGTGTGTTGTTTGAATACACTATTAAAGCATATATTTTACCCTGGTGGTTTACAATAGTTGCTGTAATTCTACACTGCTATAGGTACGATTATGCCATCATTTATACAGAATCTCCCCACAGCTCTGGCTGCCATGGTCTAGAAGAACATGGGAGACCCCGGGAAGACATGCTATGCCCACAAAGAGGGTGAAAGGGAGTGCGCAGTAGTAGCGCGCTATAGGACCTTAGCAGACATGCTTAGCCCAAAGCAAGCACATGGAAACTAGTGCCTGGTCTTGGGTGAAGCACTAACATTTTCCCAAATTATACTGCCAGGGATCACTGGAGGGAGTTCTCGACGGTGGTGGGCGGCAGTTTTTTGATTCTGTTTGGTTTTGCTTTCCTCCACTATATGGACACACCCTAGTTCCTGGGATTTTACTGACCGTGTGCAGTTGGCAGGTAAAAGCAGTATTGTACTAGCAAACCAGTGTAGTACCATTTCTCCAAAACAAACAGCAAAGAAAGTGTGTTTACTGTATGTAAATAGAACAACTGCTGCCTGGGTTATCCACTCAGTACGTGAGATGAATTCTATTCTAAAGTTTAGGGAGTTTCCTGGAAAAAGAATACCTTGAGTAACTACAGCAACGTTAATTTCTCAGCAGCTATTTCAGATGTAAGATTGAAAAACGGGAAAAGGTTTCTTCTTACAAGAGAAGGAACTGTATTTGTGGTCACTATGAATGGTTTTAAATAAGTAAATCTGTAGTACTGTAGTTACAGAGTGAAAACAAAACAATCCCAGAATTTATCATCTCCACAGCACCTAAACTTAATCCCATTTTTAAGTACACACATCAGGAGACACTCACCTTCTAAACATTCCTTTTTATTGTCTAGCTTCTCATGAGCCTTTGCGCGTCTGAAGAGAGCTTTTACGTATTTAGGATTAAGCTCAACAGCCTTTGTGCAGTCTTGTGCCACTTCTGTATATTTTTGCTGTGGGTAGAAAAACAACCCCATGAGAGAGGCCCTGCTCAGCTGCATTATATTAGCTTTCCGCTACCAACTCCAGGGTCATGCCCACCTAACAGCAGCCGCAGTTCCCAGGGCTCTGGTTCTACCTGCTTGCTTCTATTGCTGCAAGTTTCTCAGTAAGAAACTGCCAGGCACCACTGGAAGCCACCTGCACCAGAAGAGCCACAAAACAGAAAAGGAATTCCTATAGAAAAATGCAATCAAACAGTCATACGAAGCACATGGGAGAAGATAATGAGTTGACGAGAAGATGCTTGCAGGAGATAACACTGGGACTGAAAGACTGGTACAAAACAAATAGAAGAAAAAAGTTGAAAACGTAATGGAAACCAACAAACAAGTTGAACAAAGTGCTAAAACACTTTCTTAAAAAAACTGTTATTTCAATGTACTATGTTATGTTACTACAAAGAGATGATAAACAAATATGTAGGAGTAAAGCTGGGTAAGGGTATTAAGAACTTAAAATCCATTTATCACCAGAATTTGTTATCAAAACAGGCTTTTTCAACAACTGAAAAAAAAAACCCACACACATTTGGGATGAGTAAGTGGTATAAGCAGTACTTGAGTAGACAAGAACTGTTTTATCTCTCCTCTAAATTTCAAGTCTAGTTTTCTATAATCACAGTCTCTCACTTGGTACTTCACACTGTACAAAGCCAATCTTTCCACTCTTTTATCCAGCTCACCAACTTGAACTCATAAGCAAATCTATTCATACCATAATCAACACTACCACTTGATTTTCAAAATGACTATCAAGTAAATGGTACTTCCACACATGCAAAATTTAGGTCTTGGGCTTTAGTAGGATCTCTGTGATTTTTTTTTGTTTAATTTTTTAAGTAGCATCCTTCCAAAATATCGAGCCTTTCACCTAACAGTTACAGAAACACTCTACTAGAGAGAAACAAAATGAACTTATCTAAAAGAGAATTGTTCCAGAGGACAAGAAATTGAATCCTTGTCTTACAAGAAAGGGATACATAAGAATCACATAAGACAGACTGAGGATAGTTAATAGAATATATAATTAACTAATATAGTTAATAGTTAATAGTTAATAATATAAATTTTATTTATATATGGAAAAGTATGATGAGCTAGTGAAAAACAGCTGCAAGGAACAGCATCTTCTTGTGAAGGCAGCAGGTATCACCACCTGTAAACCTTACAGTGGATAAGTGACAAAAGTACACAATTTACAGGGCAACTTATTAGAATAAACACATAATTATCTTTAATTTCTTACCAGTTGTTCATAGGCAGCTGCTCTATTTTGATAGAAGGTAGAAAGATCAAGGTTTTTCTCAGGAGGGCACAGGCTGATGGCCTCAGTATAACACTGAATAGCTTGCTCATATTTTCCTGCTTTAAAATATTTGTTTCCTTTGTTCTTGGCTGCCTGGGCTCTATCAAGAGGGGTCTGAAAAAGAAAGTGATAGGTGAGTTCAAATAAGAAAAGCATAACCACACACAAACTATGCACCGAAGGGCTGATTTTCAAATACATAAAATGGATCCAAGCAGTAAACTCTAGCTTAGACTTCTGAAAATCTCCCTACTTCAAATTCCTGGAAAAACACAATAGATTTTCTTTTGCAAGTATATCAGATAGGAGACAAACTTTTCAAAAGATTCACTACAACGGTATTAAATACAGCGATTTCTCTGTAAAGCTAAAGAGGTTCTAATCTTACATGACTGGTGATCAGAAGAACCAATGAGATGTTACTTCTGCAAAGATTAAATAGGGGAAGACAGCAAAGCCCTCGAAGCAATTAAAATAGGAAAAGTTTGCTACTGAATTACATACAGTGTGTAAGACCGGAGCTGACTCAGCAGACTGAATTAAATACAGAAAACACTTTGGGGAAAGACTTACTGATCAGGACAAATAAAATCTGTAAGGTAAAGAATCTCTTGCCTTCCATACACTAGACTAACTACCTTTACAGCCACTTCCTCTGCAGCTTCACACAACCCGCTTCATCCAACTACTATTACAAAGTGGTGGACCATCATGGTCATTCTCAGCAGAGGATGGAAAACTTTGCTAACTGGCTTATGACTTTGCTAAATGGATCTTGACATTCAGAACTGTTTGTTGATAATCCTAATTTCTGCAAAAGCCAACATTGCTACCTGTAGCCCCTAGATTTACAGATCAGTTATCAAATGTTGTGGTTTATATGGAACCCGGTGTAAAAAGCCTTTCTTTGATAAAGATGTATACCACTCACATTCAACACATACAAAGCTGCTAAAGACACCAACATTCATCTTCTGAATTTCCACTCCTCTTTCACAGACTAGTTTCAGGGGTCAACGTTTCGGGGCAGTTCAGGTTAACCTACCAGGCTGAAATGAACACAGGTATGAGCATACAGGCCATTCTACCAACCTCTCTGATGAGGATAAGAGTACAAACTGGAGGCAGTAATACCTTAATAACTGCAGGATTCACCACGTCTCACCTGTGTTGAATCAGGCTGAAAAGATCACCTAGGATTAGCTGGCAATTGTCAAAGCTGCTCTTTGACCACGCTTCTGTCTCCCCTCACTGCCCCACACACTGCCACCATCTAACACTACCCACAGATTGCCGGAAGACAAACTTCAAAGCACCTTTACATTTCATCACACTGTTTCCCTTGACGTCTGCTCATTTCATGCCACTCTGGTCATTTCTAAAATCTAAATGATTTTTAGAAATGAAAACCTGAAGGGAACCCAGGAGCTGCTGTACAATCCCTCTTTCAAGGCCTGGTTTCCAATCATACCATGGCAGAATCAGATCTAGTTCCTACATAAAAATGGGCATCCAAATCGAATAGAAATATCCTACAGGCACTCACTCTCCTGAGGAGTGATTTACCAGTGCAACCATATAAGGGAGAGAATTTCTTAAATACTCCTACTGCCAGGAAAGCTGTTCTCTCACAGGCCACCGATCACTGGGCAACAATCTACACCATCTCCATTCTTCACAGAACAAGATAATCTGGAAGGCTTTCACGTTTTTGTTTTTGAATTATTTACATTCAAATTTATTTAAAGATTAATAACTTCACCAGTTTGTGTAGAATGTGTGTAACTCTATGGATACATAAACCATAAGTAGAGTGCAAAGACTTTTACTGACAGCCAAGTAACTGTGTATTTGATAAGTTGTGATAAGTTGTTTCTTTAAAACTCCACTGAGGGCCAACTCAGAAAGCGTTACATTTACTTCCAGCAAGTCCTAAATTTAGCTCCAAATAAAACAACCTTCTCTTTTAACTAAGGGAAGGGTTATATATATGCAGGAGACAAACTTAAATGCATGAAAGCTTGAATTTTTCCCTCTGCATTTCTACAGCAAACACCACTAGAAACGTCTTTGTGAAATAATCTAAAAAATTCACTGCTGTTCCAATTTACTTGGTACCAAAAAGAAAAAAAACACAACATGTGGGCCCCGCTGTAATATTCAGACCTGTGTTCCCAGTATGAAAATTATTTAAATCTGCAAAGATGAAGCCTACACTTATTACTGATACTTATACTTACACCTGATCAATGCCAGTTCCTTTAACCCAGGGATCTATTACCCCAACATGTTCCTCAGGCTGACCAGTTCATCTGCTCCATCCTAGACAGTGACAGCCCTGCATAAAGACACGTGCTACAGATGAGGACCGCAATGGCTGCTCCAGTGTCAGGTGTGGGACAGGAATTGTAGATGGAAGGAAGAAATCTGTAGTTCTGGGGCTGTCTGCTGGTTCTTGGAAAGCACAAAGTCTTCAGACGGGCCCAAGTACATGCAATAGGGACCAAAAACTCTGGAAAGTATGGGCATGACGCCACAGGAAAACCTCTTAAAATTAGTAAGTCTGTTACCAGATAAGCTTTGAATAACAGTAGTAGCCCACAGAACCAACTAGACAGAGATGAATCATCAAATAGACGCTAACTTCATGGTTACTCTCTGCCCCGCACGCTGCATGACACAGGAAATCTGAGAGCAGAGAGTCAGGAGTTAAAGCACAAGATGCTAAAATGTAATCAAGTCAGTAACAGTGCTCATGGAAAGAAATCAACTTAATGCTGCCTTAAACTACACTCCTAGCTCTTACATGGTTTATCGCTGCAACCGTAGGCACAACTATTCTGGCACAGTCCTCAGCATGCATGCAACACACCATTGAACTGAATGGCCAACCTTTTAAACTCAAAGGTTCACACACCTCAGCACCATCAATTAGCCCAATCTCATAAGGACTTACATGAAAAAATTAAAGTCACTTGGTGTCTCGTATGCACGACAAATGAATCCCACGCAGACTGTATAGAGATTGTGAATTAAGACAAACAAAACGCTGTATCTCTGTTTTGAAGCCCCAATGTTGATAATGCCAACTTTTAAACTCAACCCTTTTTTCTAAATAATGATTCTGATGACCTCCATCAGTATTTTCTTAGCAATCATGAAACTCTTCTACCATGGAAAACACAGCAGAAAATAGTTGATTAATTTACAGCTTTGGTATATAACTGATCAGCTGATGAAACAAACAACCAAGCACACACAAAAATACAGGTTTTTGTGAATTTATTAATATTCACAACCTTTCTGTTTGGTTGGGGTTTTGTGGTTTGGTTTTTTGTTTGTTTGTTTTGTTTTTTGTTTTTTTTTTAAAGCTCGATAACTTGTCTTTAAATTACTGCAGTACAACCTGATGGAGCCAACACCACTAAAAAGCTAAATCTCATGAGTCTCTTCTTTTGCTTTGCTATGTTTTTGTTGTTTGTTTTCTGTTGTCAGAGGTTTTGTTGTTGGGCTTTGTTTTGTTTTTCTAACAATTATATTAAAGAACTCATGTCACATTATATACTGCAATGCCTTTTCATAAGAGCACAAAGAAGACTATAGAAATTAATTCTTAACATAAGACCAGCCTTTGAAAGGTTGTCAAGCCTTAGGTGTAACCCTGATGAAATTTTAAAGCTGCTGCTTCTTGGTCCTCCAGTCCCTTCTTAATTGCTGCCCTGAAAATTCACAAATACAAAACTTGTTATGCAAGGAAACATCATGTACCTCGTGCACAAACAGTAAAAACCTCAGACCTTCTTCCATTTTCTTGCAAATGTAATAACTCTGGACAGTATTTTCCAATTTCACTGCTTCTCCCCAACTGACCCTCTGTTTCTATGACCCACTGCCATTCTGTGTGGTGCACTAGACATTTTTTGTCCCTAGGGTGAAGGTCTTCATCAAATAAGAAAAACCTCACAGTTTTGTCATCTTCTAGTCAAAGAATCTGCACAGTAAGCAAACCAGCCCAATAAAATGAATGGAAGTTCATAATAAATTACCTGCCAAGGTAGTATAAACAAATAGCTCAGAATTTATCTGCAGATACATAAAAAATAACATCTCAACACTTAGGACTGCTTTCAGCAACTGTTCACTAACAAGTCTTAAAACAGAACTTAAGCCAAAGGACACTTGTGCATCTGAGCACTCAGTTATCCAAGTAACTAAACAAACACATTGCTAACAGTCTAAAGACTAGACAGCACTGACAGCCATTTCTTAACTGTTACTTTAAGCTCAGCAAATGTGCTTTCTTCACAAAACGTTCAGAAATTTCAGGCAAACAACAGCAACTTAACAGCAACAGACTGCCAGCTGTGAGAATAATAAAGCTTAGTAACCCCCAACAACTGAACTTCTGTTCAGAAGTTTATATGTTTTAGAGAGATTGTTTTTTAAAGCAGAACAAGAAATTTGCTGCCAGTGAATGACAACAGTGATCCACAACAGAGGCATGAGTAGAGTTTCAGCATTTTCTTTTGGTTGAAAAGGATTTGTGTGAGCCCTTGTCTGACAGATGACATGGAAAGGGACTACTGTTTCAGCCACCTTAATTCAACAACTTGCAAAAAAAGCCCTAGTCTAGACCTTTTCTTTCTCCTCCAAGTGAGAGCATCCTCTTGACGTGGCACCAAAACCAGTTGTTTTTTGAATACTTGCTGTTACTGAATACCTATCTTCCTTCTTCTTTTTCACTAATGTTCATCCCAATTCTTGTCTCAGACCTATACTGAAAGGTATTAACCAAGTATAAATGGTTTTAAACTTCTGCTTAGCACTAAAATCACTATGAGAAAAAGCATGTCTACCTGAGTTAAAGATGTAAAGCAAGCAAGGAGGTTATAGAATCATGGAAGAGTTAGAGGTGGAAGGGACCTTAAAGGTCATCTAGTTCCAACCCCGCTGCCATGGGCAGGGACACCTCCCATTGGACCAGGTTGCTCAAAGCCCCATCCAGCCTGGCCTTGAGAACTCCCAGGGATGAGGCCTCCACAACTTCTTTGGGCAACCTGTTCCAGTGCCTCACCACTCTCACAGTAAATAATTTCTTTCTGGCATCTAATCTAAATCTCCCCGCTCAATTTAAAACCCTTACGCCTTGTCTTATCGCTATACTCCCTGACAAAGAGTCCCTCTCCAGCTCTCCTGTAGGTTCCCTTCAGATACTGGAAGGCTGCTAGAAGGTCTCTCCAGAGCCTTCTCTTCTCCAGGCTGAACAGCTCCAACTCTCTCAGCCAGTCTTTATAAGAAAGGTGCTCCATCCCTCTGATCATCTTTGTGGTCCTCCGCGGGACATGTTCCAAGAGGTCCACGTCCTTCCTGTGCTGAGGACTATGAAGCTGGACACAGTACTCCAGGTGTGTTCTCACGAAAGCAGAGCAGAGTAGAGGGGTAGAATCCCCTCCCGTGACCTGCTGGCCACACTTCTTTTGATGCAGCCCAGGATGCGGTTGGCTTTCTGGGCTGCCAGTGCACACTGCCGGCTCACATTGAGCTTCTCATCCACCATCACTCCCAAGTCCTTCTCCTCAGGGCTTCTCAGGTTATAACATAATTAGAGATATATTTATATTTAATTTATAATAATATACAGGGGTTATAATATTGTTGGAAATAACTACGCTTAAATTTACAGTACAATTCATCAGCATACTCCATCAGTCACCTTCCTTTCAGAGGAGTTTGTCATTCAGGCCTACCACAAACAAGCAAGCTGCACATGAGCTGCCCGGAGTCTAGCAATTGTTCTACTGCTATTATCCACATTGAAGAGTTTCTACACCTGTCCACTATAGCTGGCCTGAAACATAAAAGACTTACAGTAAGTTGATAGTGAGATTTATTTGGCAACAGACGCACGGTACAACAGAAATAACTTTTTTACGTACTTTTCTTAAATCAACTCAGAGTAAGTGACACCATAAATGTATCTAGAGTTTGATTTGTTCATACAGTGATTTAATGCCACAGCAGCGAGATAGGCAACATTCAACAATGGTATTAAAATAGATACTGGAAAAAAAAAAAACTGTAATAGTTGATCCCAGTATCCAGCACCACACAAGCCAAGGAGTTTGGCCATGTTCACCCACCATTGCACTTAAGGGACCATATCCAGCTCAGAGGAAAACATACGAAGAGACTGAACTGCTGTGGGCCCAGATGGGTTTGTCTGCAATATACAATGCCACATGGCTGACTGAACAATTCAAGAATCTCTGCCCAATGCTTCCTTGCTTACCAAAACCAGAGAGCTACCTATGAACTTGCTGAAAGAGGCAAGGGGTGAGATCTGGACTACTGCAGGCTTGCACAAGGGAGTGATTTCAACTTAAGGAGAAAAAATTACTGAAGCAACCAACACATTATCTCACTGACTAACCAGTGCTCACTCCTGACAGAAAAGAAGAGTATAAACTTACTAAGAGTTTATCATGGAATAAGTAAAAAACTTGAATCAACTGGGTATCAAACAATTAATGCAGTAAATGCAAAGCAGTTTACATCTCTGATGTGTATAAGTTACATGACATTGACTACAAACTAAGAGAGCACATAAAAAGCAACTGCTGTTGCTGAGTAACTAAACCACATTCCAAGCCCATTATGAGAAATAATGACAACTTCTGTAATTAACAGCTGCAGTTTGACTTCCTGACCTTTGAATCACTCATAGTTTTATCTTCGGCACTTGACCGGTCCAAGAATACCAGTATACTGTACTGTTGAGGAGCTGTGTTTACAGGAGAAAGAATCTCAGAAGTAGTTCAGCTTTTCCCAATATA
Source organism: Jacana jacana (assembly GCA_013400555.1). Classification (NCBI taxonomy): domain Eukaryota; kingdom Metazoa; phylum Chordata; class Aves; order Charadriiformes; family Jacanidae; genus Jacana; species Jacana jacana. The sequence goes on from VZTM01036910.1 coordinate 38,373, forward strand.
GCACCTACACTAAGGGCTTCTGCCAACACAACGTCAGTCACAGATCACACACTTGGCCAGTGCATCCATGCCAGGAGAATCCTTTAGTGCAGACATAGCCTGGGGGAAAAGTGTGAGGCCTGTGCAGCAGGCAAAACAAAAGCTTGAACTGCACGCAGAATAGTAAGAATTCTGAATAAGGAGCAATGAAGATTTTAAACCAGAAATATTTTCAAAGAGAAAAAAAAAATTCAGGTCATATCTTCGGAAACAGTAAACAGAGCATCGAATGGATATAAAAACTGATTTAATAAAATGCATGAAAAAGTGTTCTAAGTTACAATTATGAGGAAAAGAGTAAGTTGCCTTGTGGACACACAGAGAGCCATTGGTAACTCATTTGCTTTTGACCTATGTGTTTTCTAAAGTATTTCTCTCGTGTTTGAACTGTGTAAAGAATTGGCTCTTATTCACTGCACAGACTTTATTTGAAATCTGAGAGTAAAACAAAAATACAGCATTAGGAAGGCAAACCGATGCAATGCAGGTAGTTAACACGCACCTGCAATGGCTGTACTTTCAACAATATATATTACTAATAAAATACTTGGGAATACATTAAAACTACATGCCATAAATTCCATGGAAGACCATCCTCCTCACACCCATAAAGCAGTCAAAGGAACCTGCACCCACATTAACTTTCCTGCTGCAGCTATTTTTTAACCAGCTGGATGTTTGCCTCATGTAATCAGGCAAATCTGATACCATCTTCTACAGTTTTCCTGAGTAACACCCCCCATCTCTTTACAGTAAGCAATGACACTCTTCAAGGAACTCTGGATCCTACCACTCAACCATATACTTATTCTCAGATGCACAGAGCCTTCTAGTAATTTAAATTGTGGAGCAATCCAGAAGAGCTAGGCACACAATATTTTATATCAAGTGCTACACAAGTGTTTAAAGAGTTTTAAGAGCTTGCTTCAAGTACAACTACAGAATGACTACAAACCACTCAAGGGTATATACTGCAATCCAGAAATACAATCAAGAAATCCAGAGTTAACATACTAACAGCAAAGTCACTGCAGCTACACAAAGGTCACAAGGAGCCTGCAAACCAGAGAGCACACATAGCAAACACACCGCCATAAATATGCCAGATGCTTTTTGCAGCTACAAGCCGAAGTTATCAGAGTAAACAAAGTCTGAATTTGTCCCCTGTGCACTCGCTCTGTACTGTTGCCCATGAAGGAAGAAATCACTGCATTCAAGTAACTGCTTCCAGGTCCAGCACAGATTTTGCAGCTCACTAGCTTCCAGGAATGCCTGAGGGTACCTATGATTCACTAGCTGTGGAAGTTGCCACCCTCCTCTCCACTCCCATGTGTTCCTGCCACTGCCTGCCCACTCGTGTAACACTAGCCTTGTTTAACACTAGTCTTCATCATTAAAATGCTCAAGGTTAAAACTGACCTTTTCCAATCTCCCAAAGTTGACTTTTTTCACTCCTGATCATTTCAGACAGGAAGCTCAGACGGTGGTCTGACCCCTCTGAGCATTTCAGGTGGCATACACGAATAGGAGAAGAAAACGCATGAACACCTTAACAGGATTTTCTTACCAGAGCCAACGTGTCTAGCAAATCCTGGTCCCTTGTAACCTCACCTCAGTAATACAGCATGACCGTCACAATACACCTGTGACCGCAGATGTGTTGGAAGTACATTTCAGAGGTGTGTTTCTGCATACAGTTATACAAGAGGATCACAAATCTCATCCCGACTCCCGTTTTCCATGTGGTCCTTCAATTTTTGCATAGACTGTTTCATCTGCTATTCTGAGAGTTTTAAATGTGACACAGGACAAATGTTTTGAAGTTTTGAAAGCATATCTGTTGAGGCAAACCCCGCTCTCAGTCACTTAAAGTGCAGGGCTTTTATATTCTCGAGGAAAGCATTTCATTTTAAGACTATTTCAATGGCGTTTTCTTTCTGCCCTGCCCTATCCCACATCTCAGAGGGACACACCAGAGGCCACTGACTTCCTTTTCAAACTAGCGTTCCTGGGAGCAACTTACCGATAGCTGCTCCGCGCCTCAGAAGCGGGAGTCGGCTCAGCCAAGGGGCGGCGTGCTGTCACACCTGCACCCACCTGCCCGCTGCAGGCTTCACCACAAAACGCGGTCAACCACGCATTTTCACCCCCCGCCGTGTACCAACACCAGGGCGAACACACGCCGTGTACCCCCGCCGTGTACCAACTGGCAGGAGGGCACACGCACTCCGAGCGAAGCACCGCCACCCACAGCACGACGAGGCGCAAGCCGGCAGCCTTCAAGGGCTGCCGAGGAACGAGAGCTCCGCGGTTACACGGGCCCGACCTGCTTCGT
>VZTM01036910.1:40756-83113 GCA_013400555.1 Jacana jacana
GGGACAGCCCCGTGCCGCCGCCGCCACCGCCCGCCGCCTCCACGGGCTTCGAGGCGGCCATGACGCGCTCACACCACCGCCCGCGGGAGGGGAGGGGACGGCAGCCAAAGGAAGGGAAGGGAAGGGGTCACCGGACACCCGGGAACGCCGGGAGGGCAGGGGGTCGGGCAAGCACTTCCGGCTGCCACACCGCCCGGCCCCGCCACCTGCCGGAGCGGCGGTGTCACTGCAGCCGCCCCGTGGTAGGGCCTGCAAGGGGCCGGCGTGACTCCACGTGTATGTGAAGTGTTAGCTCAAAAATGTGTGAGTGTGGCTTTGGGTCCGCATTAACTTTGTGCAGAAGGAGGTTCTGGACCGCCAATATATAGGGCAGATGAGAAGTTTCCAGGACTTTCACTGGAACGTTTTACTTGCCCAGAGTAAGCGTTCAAGGCCAGGGTGGATGAAGCTCTGAACAACCTTGTGCGGTGGGAGGTGTCTCTGCCCGTGGCAGGAGGGGCTGGAACTGTACGATCTTTAAGGTCCCTTCCAACCTAAACCATTCTATGATTTTGAGGCAAAAATATTCTTGTTATAAATGCAATTTTTCATCTCTTTTAGTTATCAATTCAATCTGTCATAAAAAGAATTTAATATGCAATCCTGAAATTCTATATGTACTGGATGTAGATATGCATGCTATATACGTGAGTCTATGCTGCTCAGCGGCCTTACCTGGAGGCAGAAGAAGCTTATGTTTCTGTCTCCACTATTTCCCTGCAACTCTCAGCTGACAATGAAGAAGAGTTGTCTTTAATACTTTCTGCTACTCAGGTAACACTAGTTCTATCTAGTCTCATGAGACACTGGTCTCATATCTAGAAATGTTATTGTAGGCGGGAAGGAAATGGAGGGAATGTGTGTGAAGACACATATTGCAGTGAAGAAGAAGACAAAAAAAAAATGACTGAAAATAAACCCAGTCAGATTGCAAAGCAAATACCTCAGGAGCCCAATTAAAATGTTCACTGCTGGGCTATGAGTCAATATGTCTTGGTGCCTGGTAGTAAACAGCTAAGGGATCTGTGTCTCCCTTAATTTATGGATTATTACTATTTACATAAGCATATTTTGCCAAAGCTGTGGGACAGCCTCTCTGCCTCTCTCCCATTTTTCCCTGTCACCTGTCTCAACATGGCAGAAGCATTTCCTGCTACACACAACACACTACAGTTCTGTCTTACATGTTCAAAAGAAGAAATTTGAACCATACAATAGAAAATATGTATCAAAATGCTGATAGCTTCCTACTGGAACAGCCTACATTCCACCCACGGGATGCTTCCAATGAGCTAGTAAAGGCCTTCAGATGTACCTTGCCTGCTCAGGTTGGTAGCCCCAAGGACGTAAGCTGAATTTAGGCTCTCAGTATATGGCCAGGAATGTTCTTCCCCGCCTGGAGAATCTGCCTACACATCCTTTTGCTTGCTTTGGGTGTATTTTTACTGTACTGTTTTGCAGGTGTTGCTTTTGCTCCTGTCCATCTGTGCCTCTGCTGAGAAAGCAGCTTGCTCCAGGTTTGATTATGTCTCCGAGCTCTGATACACAACATCTGAGGATATGCTATTTGCATACCTATGTGCTCCAGGTCCTTGTGCTAATCACAGTCTCATCTGCCCTGGATGAGGTAAAACTTGGGCACATAAGCTTCCATGGCCAGTTGGTCCCTTCACCCCTATTATTCAGAATGAAGAATCCTACATCAGAGTATTGTACTTAAACCTCACACCTACACCCACATGAATGAAACTGGAGCTCTATTATTACATTTGTATTGCTAAATGGGTTGTGGACAAGGAGCAAGGTTTAACATTGAACGACTGATTCTGCGTTATGCTAGTTTGCCAACAAGCTTTTTGGCTTACTTCTGGCCAAGGCCAAACAGCTTCTCCACAGCAATCAATGCCTAGGGACCAGGACAACCTCTAGCTACCTAGCACACACCAAGGACTGCTTCCAATAGGAAGTTAGAATTGTGTCTCTTCTGCCTGTTCCTCTACAGCTTCAAAACCCTCATCTGTGTCCTTGTGTCACATCCCAAGGCGTGTACCACATTTTCTAGTTTCATACTATCCAAACAACAGTTATGTGGGCAGAAACAAAGTTTTCCTGTTATATTAGATATTTTGATGTGAAAAGGAGACAAAAGTTCCAACAGAGTCTTACAGCCACAGTGCACTATATACCGCCTCAAGGAGACCCACAGCACAAGTGCCATGTGGGATAGATGTCACCAGTCTAGCCACTTGGTCTCAGGACCAGAAAACAGTCCCCAGCCCTATTCTGTTTTGTGGTACAGACAGGGCCTATACGGCTTACATTCAGAGCTGACAAGGAGGAATCAGATACGTTTTTAGCCTGTGTGCTTTCAATGAGGCGAGGCCTCCTCCAACCCTGATGTGGCAGGTGAAATGACTCTGGTAAAAAACAGATGCTGCAAGTTCATGCTGGCTGTCATAACCCAAAACCAAACAAGCGGTTTCTTCAGAGGGAGCTTTCTTCTACCTAACCAGACCATGTTTCCCAAATACCGAAGGAAGAGCAGAGGCAACAGAAGTCAGGAGGGAGGGCAGCATGGGCAGAGCAGACCGCTTGTCCTCCCACCCACCAAGTTAGGCCTCTGCAAGCAGCTGTGCCAGCTTCTGACCACTGTCAATATGTCAATTCTGCTACTCGAAATCACAAGCCTACTTTGGGTTTGTGTACACACCTCCCAGGCATGTAACTCTGGGCAATTCTCCATTGGTATTGACAGTTGGTGCATTCAACAGGAACACATGGGGAGTAGCCAACACATTTCCCTTCCCACCAGCCCCCTGCGGCAGTGTCATATTGGACATCGTTGTAATGGAAAGGTTAAAAAGAAACCTTGTTGAAAAGAGATGAGGAAGGATTGACTTTATGTTTAGACAGTGCCCAGGGCTGCAGTGGGACGAGGTTTGGGTGATGGAGAGTAGAAAGAGCTGTTGAAACTGCGTTTCCACTGCCTCTGCTTGGCAGAACAGTGTGAGACTATTGGCTTGCTGGTGGCATTTGACCTTGCTTTTCCTTGTCTGGTTGGGAGACAACCCTCACCCCTCCCAGTTTTGGAACATCTGTACATGGAATATGAAGAGGATGATGATATTTCCTTTGCAAAATGGATGAGCAGCTTCTGGGGCCACAACTTAATCGATGAGAATGAGAAAGAGGGTAGAGGCCACAAGAAACGTCAGACACGACCCTTTAGTGAGAGGAGAGCCTCCCTTCCGGTAAGAGCTGTGTGTAGTTTTCTCTCTGTGTGTGCATGGTTTATGTATAAATTTAACTGCCATCTCTGGGAATCTGTACACTTTACTCCCTGGGATTTAGCTGACTGCAGGTATAAACTCGAGGATGAAGTCCCTCATTGTTTAAAACACCTGGCTTTTAAAATTAGGATATAACACGTAACACTGTACAGTGAAGTAAGACTTTTTTTAAGACAATCACCCTCTTTAGTTTTAAGCCAACAAAATAGTTGGGAAAGAGGCAGAGTTCATACACAGAGGCTGTTTTTTAAGGCAGCTCACAACTGTCTAACCAATTAAGTGAAACAGAAAGCAGCTGTACACAGTCTGCTCTTTATTTGAAGGCTGTTGTTTTATTTCAGCCCTAAAAAAATATCTAAGTAGTCCAAACCTGCCTCTTCTTTTCCAACTACATCTGTTGGCTTACTAAAGATACTGTGCTTCACTATAGGCCATTTTTCAATTATATCTCTAGATCATTATGGCTGCAACAAAGCTATATTGTAATGGGAAGAAACAACTAGTCTTTTCCAGATTTTTTTTTTCTACCATGCAATGCTTTCAGTTTGCAAGTTCTCCTCCCCTGGAGTTTCCGTGGTTTAAGTTGCAGGATTTTTTGTTTTCAAAAAATTTGGCTGAAAAAACCAAACGAGACTAAAACCACCTTCCCCCCTCTTTGAGGTCATGGATGCATTAGAGTTAACCTTCCTTTGTAAGTTTTGAATTGATCAGCCACATGTGTTATATACAGTTATATTTCACCCTGGTCACAGTTTGCAAGACAGACTCTGAGCTAGAGCTGTGCTGATGGGTTCCATCAGAATGCCTGAAAACAGAATGTTTATTATTATTTTTTTAAATTAATTTTACTGTGTTTTAATTTTTTCCTTCAGAGATCTTCTTTAGGCCACAACACAGACTAAAGAGTAAGAATGTACTTTAAATCACTGTCTATTCAGCGAGTTGCTAAAGACATCTTTGTGTGTATTTTTGTGTGTATGCATATATTGCATTTGAAGCATGTTCTTATATTCAGTTTGTTCAAAAGCTATTTAAAGGCTTAGCTAATAGCTATTAAAATACTTTACTATAGTTGCATTCCTGAATCAACACCTAGAACCTGGATCAAGTTAGCTGACAGAAAGACAAGACAGTGAGTTTTGACATTACTGTTCAACAAGCTAAAGTTATCCTGTACACTTAATTATGTCTAGCCTTTATATTAATGCTCCAAATTTGTCTTGCTGCAGTAGTTATACAAGATGTATGCTTCAACTGCCTTGTTTCTCAGTGCCAGAAATTGACTGGAGGAACGAGAAAGGATTTTATGATTTGGGGATAAATTCTGAGATGAAGCTGTTATATTTGGAAATCTCTGACTAGTTAATAGTGAAAAATAGTAAAACATGTTGTCTTAAACAAATGGACACTAATAATTCCTTAGAAATACCTTCAGAAAGAACATCTCCTTGTTGGGAGCAACAACTTTCACCAAGGTGTATATTTTTTACACAGTTATTATAAATGATAACTACTGTAAGAGGCAAAACACTTAGCAGTCTTGGTTAAATATTGTCTTCATTTTATCAGAACAGTGCAGTTAATCAGGAAGATTAATTACTGAGATCTGAGTGCATCTCTTCTGTAAATTAATCCCTCCACAGCAGATCACAACATACCCTTTCTATTGTGTCAACATCATAAATAGAGATAACACTGCTGTTCTGGTGAAAATATAGTCAGCAGGTTCTGAATGACACAGCTGTTGGCAAGAGTTCCTCTTCTAGATACAATGGTGCTGCCAAAACAGCACTCACAGCACACTTTGTTTCATATGTAGGTCTGGTGTACAGTGCATCAGAAATAGCGCAGTCCTGCCTGCATGAGCTGCATCTGCACAAGGAGCAGTTTGGTATTGCATAGCAAAATGTGCAGTATAGCACAAAAGGTGGTTTTGCATGACTCTGGAAATCACTTTCAGCTCCACAGTAGTGTGTTGGTCTTCGCAGTTTTTCCTGTGCTGTAGAAATACATTCACACCACTGCTCTCACCGCAAACACAGTGGCAAACTCCTGTGGCCATCCTATCATGGTAGAGCCCTCCAAAATCTGGGTAAAGCTTTGTAGAACAGCTCCCAAGCTAACAACAATCTTTATTATTTCCTCCCCTCCCCCCAATGCCTTAGTATACCTCACAAACATTACTGAAATGAGCTTTGCAAAATGCTTTTGCTGTTGTCATTCCCATTTTGCAGAGGGGAACACAAAATGATATTAATCCTTCACTGGGTCACTTGCAAGACAAGTTAAAACTTGCATCTACGCTTCTCTGAAAAACCTGGATTATATATGTTGCTGTGGGCCAACACTGAATGTGAAAACTGCCTGGGGAGAACCAAGTCATCTGTTTTCATTTCCTTTAGTTAACTTGTTCCCCTGGCATACTTTAGACACTGTGATACCCTTCCTGAAGCCTCCAGCAACGTCTTTCCTTGACACATTCTAGTTATCCTCCCTTGTCCTGGTTCAGGAGTGTTTCTTAGCTCCCATTTTGTTGTGAGGAAAAGATAGCAGACAGAGGAGCTGATAAGAGCTTTATAACCCTAAAAATGTACCCTAAAAACAAACCTGATAAGAAACAGCTGAGAGTGGGAGCAGAGAAACTGACTGCTGTTGAAGTTACTAGCATTTAATCAGGACAAACACCTACAATAATATTGTTATAACAGACCAGTTGGAGCCTAGGTGGAAGTATAGGAATATATGCCTGACTATAAGCTTCTTGGAAGGAAAACAATCTGTGGGACAGCATCTGAATGTCAGATGGTCCAAAATATCTGTAAAGTACTGGGGTTATTGTGTGAACTTCAGCAAACAATGAGTGCTTGTGCTGACACACTGAAGGTTAATTTTCTTACTGACAGCTGTGCAAGCCCTCAGATCAAGCCCAAAGATGGAAGCAATTATCTCGGCTCCCTCAGAAACTGAGACAGCAAATAGGCAAATTATCCTGACATCTAGTTTTTGACTTCTTTTTTCTTTCATTTTTTTTTTTAATTGTACTTTCAGGTTGTTTTAGCTGGGCAATTAGCAAAAGATTAGCTGTTGTGTAAACAGATATGCTAAGCAAGACTGGTCTTTACACAAGGGCTTAAGCAGAAAAAGGAGAGAGAAACAACGCCTGAGAACATACTTGGTGCTTCTGGCTTTGTCAGCATTAGCAAAAAATCCCCATTTTGATACAGGGGAGCATTTATGATCTCTCCTTCCCATGCCCTCTCCCTAGTTTCACCTCCTCCCCACTTCTCCAGTTCAAGAACCACTCGAGGGCAGATCCTAGGAGCCAGAGATCAAGAGGAATTCACTAAAGAGGCATCAGATGTAGGCATGAGGCAGCTGCTGGGGCAGGGACAGGAGCATATATCAGGGCTGGGCTCAGAGGCCATCGGCAAGGGAAGACAGCAGCAGGGGGTGGACAGCAGTGTGCATACAGAGGCAATCTCTGTGGCCAGCAGCTGGTGAGACTTCAGGAGGGGACACATAAATTAAGGCAGTCTTCAGCCATTCCTATTTCCAGTATTAGCAAGCAATCAATTTGGCACCAAATGCATGTATGAAATGCATGTCTTAAATCTATCAGACAGGAAGAAAGCCACATGGATTTTATCTAAAGCCAGTGCCAGATCTGATTCATTGCCGAGTTTCATTTTATTACTCTTTCAGTTCTCCACAGAGTCAATCTTTAAATAAAAAAAAAGAAGACTAATGTACTATGCTAGTTATGAGCCATGAAATGTTCGCGCTTGAGCGGTTGCGTTAAGGCTCTGGTCCTCTTTAGGGCTGCGTCCATAAAACGGCAACATGCTCACAAGCTCGAGCGTGCTGTCTTCGTATCTACCAGGGGTAGGTGTCCCTGCTAAGATACTGTAAGATGAGGAACAGTCATGGTACTATGATTGCATAGATATGTGTAGTCCACTGAGGAAGGCCTGTGCATTTTATGGACCATTGCTGCCATACACATACATGTCAGTAGGCAAACTGCAGTCTTCTTGTTAAGGGCTTAACTATAATTCTGTCTGTGACGGGAAATTAAAAACCAATGTCTTAGTAAAACAAAACATTTAGAAACATTATAAAACAGGATTGATAAAGTAGCATCCCCCGTTTCAGCCATCCTCCTGGGTTTTTTTTGCCCAAACCCTCTAAGAACAAATACCAGCGATTTTTAGTGTGAGGCAATTTTTATTTCCAGGAAACAATATATGTTGATATCATTAAAATGACACAGAAGACATTTAGCTTATTGAACTTGACATAGCATGTGCACTCCTCTCCCTCAAGCAAAATGTGATTGCTTTGGAGCTTTTAAAAAATAACAATACAATATGACCTTACAGAAATTACAGCTGTATTGATTGATTTGAAACTAAAGTAAAAATAGTGAGGCAGAAATCATTACTACTGCTCTCAGAGGCAGTCCATAATGCTAGTCACTGAAGTGAGCTGCTGTCTGGAAAAGAAATTGAACCAATACCATATGACAGGAAACCCCTTTGGTATTAGGTCCTTCCATCAGCTGTAAGATTTATTATTTTTAGCACCTCTTATCAAGCCTGTCTAACGTGATGTAGTCACAACCATATGGATGAACAGCCTCACTATTCAGAGGAGGACTGCATGTGCCCTGTTGTGCTGATACATTTATAACAGCATCTGGGCCAGTGTAAATGCAAATACATACAGGAGACGTTTCAGGTCCCTTGCGGTCAAAGATTTGTAGATTTATGTGGCCACTATACCAAGTTGGTTTGGCTTTCCACTGTTGCTTGTTAAAAAGCAGCAAACACCACTGTCACCACCCCCAACAAGCCCCACTCTGAGTGTAGGGTTTTCTCCTGGATTCTCTTAGCATTTCAGGATCTGTGGGATAGACCTTCAGTTGATACAAACAATCACAGGTCCCTTGAACTCAGCAGAGCTTCTCAGGGTTACTCAGTAGCTGAGGGCTTAGCACCAGGGATATACAAAACATTCAAACACGTATGCAGCAGCTCGGGTGCCTGGAGTGCCCTAACCCAACACCTGCAGGGGTCTCATTTTTGGTACCTACCATCTCTCCCTCACAATTTGCACTATCTGCATCTTACTGGTGTTCATCTACTCACCCTGAAAAACCAATAGCTGGCAAGATTTGGGGCATGCCAGGCTCTATGTGGTGGCCTACAGGCCTGTCTATTTCTATAACCACCAAGACATGACGCCACAGGACACAGAAGTTCTGTATCAGGTTCATGTCCTTTATAGACATCCAGCTAAACACAGTTGATGCAGAACAATGGTTTTTATCTGCATGTCAGGCCTGGGAAAACTGAACCAAACAGAAACTAGACAACTATCTATTCCTTACTCACTTTAGCCCTACAAATGTTATTGTAGGAAGCGTTTTTCTAACCACCTTTGTGGTAGGGATGTGTCCCTCAGTGCCTCATAAGTAGTCCCTCATCCATTCAAGACAAACATACCCAAGAAACCAGTAGAAAATTCAGACCTGGACAATAGAGCATCTTTTCTGCATGTAGGCCATGCTGTAAATTTGACACAACTGGGTGAGAACTGGTTCCTGTCACACTCAAATGAACTCAAACATCTGATAAGACCTGGAGCACCTGTGGGTCATACCTAATATCTGACTCATCTGGCCACAAAAGTCTGGATCTTTGTTTTTTGAGAGTCCTTCCTAGAACCTGCTGCCAGATATGAGGCCAGATATGAATTTTTAAGATAATGAAGCCTCCTAGTTTCTTTTTAGTGGGCACTAAGAGGACCCAGCACACCTTACATTTGTAATGCCAAACCTAGTAAAAAGTAAAAGCAAATTCTGCTGCTGCCCCTGAAAAGAAAGCTCTTGGCAATGTTATTCTCCTGTGCATAAAAGGAAAGATGTAAGGAAAGAGTCTGGGCAAGGTCCTTCATTCTGCATTGTTGTTCAGAGAGCATGCTGTGGCAGAGAGCATCTGCCCTGTGTGCTTTGCTTTAATATTCAGTCCTCAACAGAGACCTCTTGTTTTTCAGGCCAGGCTTTCCTCCCTTCATGCAACACGTCTTCATGCTTCTACCAAAGGCTCATCTTCAGGCCATCTCAAGGGCTCCAAGGAATTTCAAGAAGACCAAGATGTCAAATGCCACTGCCACAGGAGGGCAAGCAGAACACCTTCAGCAGACAGCTCACGCCCAGAGACAAGATCAAACTCCATGCAGGAATTTGCGGAGTCCTTTGAAAAGCAATTGCACCTCAAAAGCAAGCGCTCGATTTCTTTGGTAGGTAAAAAGCAACTTAAGATCACTTCAGAAGAAAAAACCCCAACAACTATCCAGTCAATAAGCAGGCCAGCTTTGTCCCTGTTGTAACTGCTGTGGCTTTGCTGGGGGAACAGCAGAAATAAACTTGAATTAGAATTTCTCAAATGATGTGGTCCTTAGAGTAGCACAAGCAAGGTTAAAGTGGTATTATTGTTAGTGTGAGCATTCTTGATGCCTTGTTACCATCTACATGTATTAAAATGTGTATCTTCAAAATAAGACACTGCACTGGCTGCAGCAATGTTCTCAGAGGTTTCTACAGCTGTGCCAACAAAATGTGACAATATAAAACCGTGTTTGCTTGACTTTTGCTGTAAGACCCAGCCCTCTCACTGCTGCTGACCTGGTTTAACCGTATACTGTTATCCGTGAGACTGCCATACATCATGGTCTTTCAGAGGCTTCTCTTTTACCCCTTGGGACTCCATCCATCCGCTTCCTTCAGCATCACCACACAGCTGCAGCAGCTGCCATTGCTATAAGTGTCTGAATGTATTTTCTCTGTAAGGGCATGCAGCCAGCAGGGGATTCTGCCCCTATTTCATCCTTCTCCTCATCATTCTGTCCTGAGGCATAAGCATTTCCTGAATGGTTTGTGTTGATGAAGTAGCCAATAACAACCTTTTATCTATGACACTTATCACATTTTTATTATTATGATACATAATATCTGGTGCCTCAAACAATGAAAGGAAGAGTAAAAAAAAGCTAACTTGCTTTTAAGTATCAGAAGAACACTGACAAATTAAGTCACCCTCCTGAAAAAATCTGTGCTTGAATAACACGTGACATTAGCACTAAATAACAACAGAGGAAAGTATCTTTTTTCTTCTATTTGTTGACACAGTTGTTTTGTATGGAGAAGTAATTTTCAGCTCCCTTTGCAGACCTTCTGTGCAGCAACAAGAGAGACACCACCCCCCTCTTTTGAATAAACAGCATCATTACATGATCAGTCCCACAATTATCATTCTTGTATGCCCAGTCCTCTCAGAATGTGCAGAATTATGGTGATGACAACTCTGTTATGCAATTGTTAAACTATAAAGTACATTCACTAATCTTCTTTTTCCCCTTTAGGAAATACTCACAAATTATTTCATTTGGAACTTCATATTGCCTCATTCACCAGTCTTCACCAGTGGTTGTCTGGTTTATCATTTATCATTTCTCGAAAGTGCCTATGGCTAGAAAGTCTGTGAGTGGGTAGTAGTTGTACGATGGGTATAGTGAGCATAATGCACTAAGTAAGGCTTCAGTTCTAGTTAAAACCATGGATTCTGGCACCCGTCTGTAATCTGCAATGAGGTGTGCTGGGCTGTATTTTAATCTGCCTCTCAAGTAGGCCAAATTGTTGTCATTCCCTCAGTAATCATTGAAGTCTGGGAGATGTGAAGGGTGAGATGAAAAATTTTGAAGAACTGAGCAAATACGTGTTAGAGATCTGAAATGAAATTGGGAATGAGCTTAAACTCGTAGCTCGAAATGGAGCATTTTTTTGCATTCGGGGTGCAATTCAAACCACCCTTTACATGACTACATGGGTTAGAAGAAAACAAAAGTGAGAGAAAGTAATCCCATTTCATCTCCTTCCCTGAATATTGCTTTTCTCTTATAAAAGTGTCTTTGAGGACACTTCATGATCTTCAGCACTTATTTTAAGTGAGGTCTTTGCAGCTAGCACTGAATAAGGTAGCACCTTTAGGTATGTAGAGATGGGTCATGTGAAAGGACAGAAATGTGGCATCTGGGCTGAAATGTCCCTCCCTTCTCCCCGCCTTTCTCCTCTCTCCCCCTCAAGCCCTCCATACAGGTGATCCTTCTCCCAGATACAGAGTATAATCAAAAGCATGTTGTCTCTTGCTGAGTTTTAGAGTGACTGGCTGGGGCCTTGAATTTGAGCCTGTCATGTTAAAGCTGATCAGGCTGAAGTAGGTAACTGGAATATTTTATTATACATTACTAGTGAAACAAAATAATGACATTTTGTTGTTCATGTGGGAGTCGCCTTGAATTCCCTGTTATTTTTCTCCTGCCTTTTAGCAACCTGAAGACACGAAGGAGAGAACAGAGAGATTGCATTTGAGAAAAACCAAGTCTCACAAGAGAATGGGAGAGAAATCAGATCCAAGGAGAGAGCAGAAAGAAGATGAAGGTTCAGATGTTGTACCTGCAAAACACAATGAACAGTTTCCATCACAAGCAAGCATTGAGAAAAGTTATTTATGCACAGGCAGCTACAATGCACTGGGACAATGAATTTTAACACTCTCCCTGAAGAGCAGAGGGAGCATTTGTGTTTTGTTTTGACTAAAAGAGGCCTGTTAGCTAGAAAAAATCCTGACCTGTAGAATAAAAGTAAAATTAACATCAGTGACACCATGTTACTAACTTCCTATCTGTATTTTTTCCATTAGGAATGAGACCCTTGTCATAGTGGTGTATCTGGAGCAAGATCCAAGTTAACAATGAACCACCATAAGAGGGTTTCGGGCATGTTTAGCATTACAGCAGGACCGTGCTGGATGTGTTCATTGGGAGATGGGCATGAATGCATTACAAAACTGTGCAAAGTCATCCCAAGCTGTACTTTTCTACCTGAGAATGGTCTTATTGGTAGGTTTAGGTATACATAAACCTCCACCTTCTTCCTCGCCCTGACGTTTACTTAGGTTTGGTGAAGAAACCTGTATCTTTTATCTTTTATATTCTTTCAACACCAAATTTACAGGAATAATAGAAAAGAAGCCCCTGATTTTTTTTTTCTACACCTTCCTAATGTCTCTCTTCTCTCTGCTTTCTCTCACTGCCACTGGAAATACGACTCTTGTTTCTCTGGCATCACTAGTCCTCTCCCATGTCCTCAGTCCCATTTTCCCAGTCATACAACTAGTTTTTTCTCCCAATTTTAACCTCATCATCTTGTCTCTTTTGTGGCCTTCCTTCTATGCAGAGGAAATCCACCTCCACATGATAAAAAACATACACATCCCCACAATATCCCGATGCTCCCTTTCTTCAACATGTAAATCTTCCCTGCAGAGAGCACTGCCATCTTTGGGAATAATTTCCCCAGGCCTAGTATAGAGAAAGCCTGCTTTGGATGGTACAGTTAGAGAAGTGTGAAGACTAGTGAAATAATGAGAAAAAGTCAAAGTCTGCTGGTTATTCTTCCTGTGTCTTTCTATAATAAACAAAGATGTTATTATTTTACTTTAGAGCCTTAATTTTGAATCTTCAACCTTTAAAAACTTAGGGCATCCTTAAAACTTTGTAGCACACCTCCCCTAAAGGACTGTCTTTCTTTTAAAGTAGGGCTTTGGAGGATATCTAAGAAAACAATTGAACCTTTACTGATTCTTGTACATTGCTTCTTGCTTGTTAACATATATTATAAACTAATAAATTTTACCAAAAGATGTTGTTCCTGTGCATAGTTTCTCTCCTCCCCAATCCAGGTTGGATTTTCATGAAGTTCTTCTGTCAGCCAAAACTTCCACACAGGTTACTTTCCTTTTATGGCCTTAATTTGAGGACTGCATTATGATAAACCTGGATAGAAAGGGACATGCCAGCTATGCCTGAGTGCCTCAGATAAAACCTCTTACGTACATCCTCTCATGTAGCATCCTGCCCTGACGTCTCCTTGTAACGGGTTCTTTTAGAGAGACTCCAACATGCAAACATGAGCTCACACAAAGACAGACTGTTAACTTAATTTTATTGGAAAAACATATAAGCAGTTCCCAAAATGTCCCAAATATTACTTAGGAGAGTCTTACCAACCCAGAGATCAAAGCAGCACTGCCGAGCAGCAGGTTAAGGAGGAGCCGCATCAGTATGGTTGGAGGGAGGTAGGCACAGCGCTTTCAGGGAGTCCTTCAAAGTGCACTCATGTCTCTCTCTCCAGTGTCCCGAGACAGCCCCCTTATGTCCTGCACTGGATTGAGTGGAAAAATACCAGCTAGGGTCATTGCATTTGTGGCCAGCACCTGCAGTGAGCCTCACCAGGTTCATGATCTGCCTTTGCTAACAGCGGTTTCCCACCATGTTGCCCCCTGTTTTCTGTTGTTTCTACCTTGAAGGTCAGATTCTCAAGGTTGTCTTGATAGTTGAGCAGCAACAGCACTGAGTTCCCTATTTTATTGGCACATATCCTGGGTTTGGTTTAGCTAGTAAGTTCCCATTGTGTCTCACTGAGACCATTCTCTATTATCCCTTACACACTCGTGAGAGCTGAATGCCATGGCTGCAGCAGCTTTCCCTGGATTTCAGACCATCAGCTTCCTCCTCCTGTTTTCTAGCCAGGTTAACTCAACAGGCCCAGGTCTATCCCAGCAGAATTTGCAAAAAAGTTTGCATTTGTGAGATTAACGTGCTGGTTGTATGCCACACCTGGTGAAACAAAAACACCATAAAGGGCTAGAAAAGAAGCTGCATGTGTGCCTGGCTTTGACTTGCTGTTTGCCATCTCCATCAAAGTACAGGGAAGCCTCAGTGCCACTGAGGCAGCCACGCAGCTCTGCCAGCAGACAGCTCCTGTGTTTATCACTGAACCCAATCTCTCAAAGTTTGCAAATGTTTATGTCCCTCCTGAACTGGCCTGTCAGCCCCGTGGTGTCACTCTGGAAACAGAAGCTTTCAAATAACACCTCCGGCACTGTCCTACTTCAATCGCTAAAAGCTGTTTACTCGGAAGTGTTTCCTTTTGCTTTGTGTCTTGCCAGATTGGTCTAACAGCTCTTTCAAGTTTAGTCCCATGCAGTCTGATATGACAGAACTGCTTAGAAAGACTGAAATTTGCATGATAGAATGAAATCCTTCTCCAGACAAATCAACAACTCCATGATGGATCAGCTGATTTGGGAAGGAAGGTATTAATCCGAAGAGCAATCCGATTGGAATATCATGGGTGACACTTCTGTTTCCACAGAAAGTGGAACTGGGAACTGCAAGTAGTCAAAAAGACTCGAGAGAGTTTTTATTTTCACAGCAGGTCACCTGTTCGGTCATGACTGTCATAAAGAGTAGTCACTGCCTTGATTCCCATCCCCAATTCCCCGAGCAGCAGGGCCAGCCGTGGGCATTTTCTGCCCACCTGCCCATTCCTAGGCACACACTGTTTGCTTTTTCTGCTCTTTCCAAGAGCGGGATGGCTACAAGTCATAGAACCATAGAATCAAGTCACATCAGAGCCCAAACCTTGGACACGAAGGAGATCGGTTAGTGGGAAGAAAAGGCTTAAAAGAATCTAAAAAAAACCCCACATTTCCAAAATGCTAACAGATAATGTTGAAAAAATGGAACAGTTTTACAAGAGGGGAATGAGCAGGATGCTCCCATGGTGGGCTGGCTATGGAAAGCTGACCTGCCTCAGAGGCCTGTGAAGGACATTCTAAACTTGCTGTGTCTCATGGGTGAGAGACCACACCCTGGTAAAACTCTCCTCTCTGTGGATCCTTTCCGTTGCTTCAGGCTAACTAGAAAATGCTCCTGTGGGAAGTTAAGGCATGGGTACCTACAAGCATTTCAAGAGTAAGATCCAGTCATACCCCAGTGTTTGCTGAGAGGTATAAGAAGAGGAGGCCAAGTGTGGCTACCTCATCTTTGAGGTGGGCATTCCCAAAGTAAAATATTTGTGCATGCATGCTCCTGAGGTACTGTTTAATTGCAGCATGATTTTGAGGATGGATTAAATTTTGGGTACTTGTTAACATATCACACATTATAAAATCCCGGACCCCCAAAAGGCAATACCTTTATTTACATAAATGCTTGCAATAATCATTTCTAGGGAAAAAAAAAAAAGAAATATTTAAATGCATAAACAAAACAAAACAACCACAATGTATAGCTGGACAATAATATAATACCCATTAAAAAAGAAACCTAATATTAAATATAAAAAAATGAATATGTTCATCTGCACTTTTTTGTTCTTTAACACAAAAGAAGGTATTTGGGTAAGCACAGCCCTGGCTTTGAATGGATTCAGTGTACATATGTCTGGTATAAAATCACATAGGGTTGTAATCAAACCCGATAACCAAAATTATACACACAGAAATGAATCATAATCATGAGACCTTGAGTTTATAGAGCCATCTGCAAAAGCTGTTGAGAACAAACAGGTCTTGAAATATGTCCAGAAGGATACTGCAGCCAAAGTATAGTCATTCAACAAGAGAAGTGCATACTGAAGTCCAACAAACTTGATAGATAATGCCCTGCTTGCAGTTTCTGTGCCAGAGCTTTAGGTAACTGTGTATGAAAAAATGCTAAAATAAACCCTCTCATCATAGAAAAATTTGCTTTTAGGATGTTGATTTTAATTTACTCTGTTGTTTTACATTGGATTGAGAGATTATATTCTTCCTATTAGGAAGATCACTCTGAAACCTATTCCAGTCTCTAATGTACTTTGGAAAAATACAACTTCTCCTAGCTGTTTCTTTTCTCTTGGACCAGACAGAAAATAGGAGAAAGTGATACATGGGTATCAAAGACTAATATTCTATCATGTTTAATGCATTCTAGTCCTTCTTATATGTTTGTTGAAAAGTTTTAGTTTGTGCAATTTCTAAACTGAATGATTGATAGAGTTTTGTTGTATAGAGAAGATCCACCAAAACTTGTGACAGTCATACATGAATTTTTCTCAGAATGCACATGGTGTCCTTACACAGAGTTGGCAGCCTGGTGAATTAGTCCTATTCCTGATACTGAAATATCAAAAAGGAGCTCTCTTTTTGCTCCAAAGCTTAAGCAGAAGTATTTCTGGATAACATTCCTCTGACTTTCCTGCAACCATATCCCACTGTATGGGGTGGATGCTTTCGTCCTTCAGAAAACAACCCTTCCTGGACTTCCAGTCAGTCTGGCTCACTTCTCTCCGTAGAGATAAATTATGTGGTACAGTTGGTGCCTTTTTGATGACCTCAGGAAAGAAACCAAGAACTAAGTACTCTTCTTATTGGAGGTTGTTTCTGTAGGTGGTATCTGAGATATGTTGATGGGGTGGAGTGAGAGAAGCCTGCATAACTGCTACATTGGCTGTACTTTCAAACAGCAGTAGAATTCTCAAGACTTTTGGGTCTGGTATCAAATAAGCAAAAAGATGAAGTGCTGGATACTGCGTTCTTCTGGAAAAAAAATAATTGTGTGTGGTCTGATCATAACAGGACTTCATCTAATAACAGTAGGCTCATTTCCTTAATATCATTGATTCAGTAAATATTTTGGATGAGGGATCTTGATTTCTCAAGGAAAAATATCAGCTACACCTCTGCAAAGTCCTGGGAAATAACAGCAATTCCTGCATCAAAATCCAGTTTGCTAGTGTTCTTTTCCATTTATTTTTAACAGTGTATTCAGAAATGGTTTAAGAAACCAGCTTGTCCAACATGTTGTGTCTAGGTACTTGTGATATCAGTAGCAAGCTCTTGTCATCCACGATGAAGAAGTCAAGAAGAGAGAGTACTTTAGGACTACATAGGGGAAATATTCAAGACTTGATTCCGGTGACAGAGGAGGAAAAAAACCCAAAATTTTACTTGGTGGATTAATGCACTACAAGGGAACTCTAAGTGTTGCAGCTTTTTGTACAGTTCAGAGTTCAACTTTGAAGATAAAAGCTAGCTCCTTCTACCTGTGTGGTAGAAGGTCATTGAAACATGCCAGTGTCTAGGGAAGAGGTCAGAATATTTTGACACTTCTATGGACAATGTAAATAAAAATTACACATTTACTACAAAATAAACTACAAGTTATTTCACTTTTTGTCATTAAATGGCTAGATAACACATACAGTCATTTTTCCAGCAGAGGGAGTCTGTCGATACGGAGTGAGAACACGCACTGTAGCCCTGCAGCAAGCAAGAGTTTGAGATTAGAACCAATTACAGTTGCAGTAGGACACAATAGCAAAAAAACCCCTAACCCATAACTGAGAACACAGGACTGTATGATCAAATCTTGCCCTGTATTATTCATATACGACTTTTGTTGGGATGAAGGAAATCAATACCCACTGAAACACATCGCAGAATTTAGTCTGGTAATAGGGACTGTGGTATTTACTGCATGGCCAGCTTGATCTCATTCCTGAAACCCTGTGTTGCTGAATCACTAGTTGGCAGCTCCTCACTGCAGGTGTTTCCCAAACTATCCTCTTGATCTGCCCTCTATTTCCATGATGTATCCCACATACCTCTCCTTTGTTGATCAGAGAGCTGCCCGTGTTGCCCTGGGTGCTCCCACTCACATGCCCACTGAATGCCCAGGCTGGAGGGAAGGGATGACTAGCAACTTCTGCAGAGGGACGGAGGTCCCTGTGGCTGCTGCATTTCTGTGGGGTCAATGGGTGGCTGACATCTAAGACTGTTCCCTCAGCTCCTACCCAGGGAGCTGCTCCTCCTGCATACCCAGCTGAGCTGCTTCTTAATCTCTGAAGCAGCGCTGGGGTTTAGCAGATTCCACCCCACACTCAGAAACCAAGGTTGTCTGCCCATGCTCATCCAAAATCTTCCTCAGATACTAGCTTATAACTGGTGAGCTACTCCTGTAGGCCAAAATGTCCCTATTATCACTAAGGAATCTGCTGCTCCCAGTGCTCAGTTTTGCTTTCTGTATTTTCAATGTTGAATACAAGAAAGCTTTTGGGAAGCTCTCCCCTATTCCTAATGATAGGAAAGATAATATATTTCTTGTCCCAGGTTTATCCTGTCAGAATAGTTATATGTGATGCCAGAAGTCTCAGTGAGAAAAAGCAGTAGAATTTTTTATTTATAAGCAGCACATGCTATTCTATAAATGTAGATGTAGGAA
The DNA here is from genome assembly GCA_013400555.1 of Jacana jacana. Lineage (NCBI taxonomy): Eukaryota > Metazoa > Chordata > Aves > Charadriiformes > Jacanidae > Jacana > Jacana jacana. The sequence continues at coordinate 59,254 of VZTM01036910.1, forward strand.
GATTAATGCTTTTAACATTTTTCATTTAAAAGGTACGTTTTCCTTCCAGAGTGTGTAAGTTACAGCAAGTCTATGCAGGTTTCCATGAATAGTTTTGTGTCTCTTCTTTACTTGTCAGGTGTGCAGATGGACTTTTCAAACCCAGATCTCACACAGCCTTAACTAGTAAAAAAAATCTCTGTTGCTCCTATTATTCCGTCACCCAGAAAAAAAACCAAAACAACACCTTATAAGTACTTCTCATACCCGATGTAGCTGAAAATAAGCTATGTTTAAAAGTACATTTCAAAACATCTCTGTTCATCAAATGCAATTTCTACTCTACATCAGTCTGTTGCAAAGTGAGCCCAGAGACACGTCCACTTGCATTTCAGCCGCTCCAGCTCAGAGTCGGACTTATGTTGGGAGGTTTGTGTTGCTTTACTGGGCTGTGAACTGTGACGGCAAAGGGCAGGGACACACTCCTGTCAGTCAGCTTTGCTCTGAGGGTGCGCCTGGCAGCGGGACAGAAATAGCGTCTGGGGAACAGCAGGGAGTCTTAAACCACTCAGCTTGTTTGCACAGTTAATGTGAGTTACAGCCCTCGGCCTCGCACTGTTATTTCAGAGGAAATCTGGAGATGTAAAGCCATACTGGACTTCATTCTTCAAATGGATACAAGTATGCTAATTGCAGGGAGATTACTCATGACCGTGAAATGAAGCACAAATGGACACGTTGGCAGAATCCGTTCTTATGTTCTGTCAACTAAAGAAATACATTTGCTCAGAAACAAAAAGGAAGTGAAAAACCTGAGTTTCTTAAAACAGTTGAAGTAAATCACAGGAATATCAAAGCAGAGCCGAGAATATTTTTTTCCCCTTCCTTTTTCAATTAAAGAGGATATTCTGGCTGGGAACTTCAGCAGGAGACCTAGGATCAGAAATCACTCCCTTTCCCTTTTACAGCTGTTGCCAGCTTACTAAATTACTTGGTCATTTCATTTTTATTGTGCCGGTTCACCAAGGTACCAAATATCATTATACATATATGTATATAAAATATAGAGAGAGACGTGCTGACAATGAGATGTTTGTGCCTCTGCATCTCCCAGGAGTGTGCTGTACTGCGGGTTTCTGTTGAACCACTCCCCCTGCCTGGCCACAAACTATCATTTTTCAAGCTGTCCCTGGGTTTCTCTGCATTCCCTCAACTTTCTCACTCAGAAACAGCCTTCTCCCTGTCACTCCCCTGCTTTCCTGCAACAGCCCTTTCCTACAAAGCTGCTTAGCTGCCTGCCTGTGATCCCATTACATCCAACAGAAAAAAAAAGCAAAAAAAACCCAAACTAAACCAAACCAAACCAAAACCCAAACAGAAATGCCCTTGTTTGCCCTAATTAAGCCTCATTAAAGACTCACAGAATCATAGAATGGTAAAAGTTGGAAGGGACCTTAAAGATCATCTAGTTCCAACCACCTTGCCATGAGCAGGGACACCTCCCACTGGACCAGGTTGCTCAAAGACCCATCCAGCCTGGTCTTGAACATTTCCAGGGCTGGGGCAGCCACTGCTTCTCTTGCACAACCTGTTCCAGTGCCTCACCACCCTCACAGGAAAGAATTTCTTTCTAGTATCTAATCTAAATCTCTCCTCTTTAAAGCTGTTACCCCTTATCCTGTCACTACACTTCCTGACAGAGTCCCTCTCCAGCTCTCCTGTAGGCTCCCTTCAGATACTGGAAGGCTGCTATAAGATCTCCCCGGAGCCTTTTCTTCTCCAGGTTGAACAAGCCCAGCTCCCTCAGCTAGTCTTCACAGGAGAGGTGCTCCATCCCTCTGACCATCTTCATGGCCCTCCACTGGACCCGTTTCAACAGTTCCATGTCCTTTCTATGTTGAGAACTCCAGAGCTGAACACAGCTGGACACATCACCCTGCAAGTTCAAACTCACGTTCAAGCGTACCTGTGTTTATTTGGTGCTTGTGACAATATATATGAACTCCTGGGCCAATGGAAATTTTGATGCTGTGGAAAATTTGGTGGAGAGGTGGGACCAGAGGGGAGCCAGTGCCTGTGGAAGTGGGCCTGCCTACCTTCTGGGTTTAAAGCACAAGGGAGGAAGAGTCAAGTGATTTAATGCAAAGGTACTGCTGCAGCTGTGGCTTGGCCAATGGTTAGGGAGCAGGGTCAGCAAAGCCAGGGATGAGGAGCTCAGGGTCGGGGTCTGGGCCACCTGATTAGAATGTCCTTCAGGAAGAGTATGGTAGCCCAGAGCCACCTTTGGGAGGGAGCTGGTTTGTGAGAAGTGTTTCAGTTTGATGGCAAGACCCTGGGGTGGGAGTGCTGTAAATTTTAGGTACTTTGAGAGGGCAAAGATTTGCTAAGCAACAGCCAGGCAGGAGACCAAATGATCCAGTTTCCAGTAGGAACAGGTATGGCCATGCCTCTGAGGAGCTGGTTGGGAGGACAATGACCAAGGCGGAAGCATTTATCTCCAGGGAATATTGCACCTAGATACCGAGACTTTTGTGGTGCTTGGATGGGCTCCTTTCCTATTAGTACTCTTTCATGTGTGTGATAAGAGCGGGTATGAGGGCAGCTTTTTTGCACCAGAGTTTTTCTGGCCCTGGTGTCCCATGGGATGAAGACTGGTACCACAACAATGGCCTGCCCCTGCTGTGTATGGCGAGTGGAAAATGGTCACAGGAGGCAACGCGTGTGCAGCAACAATGGCTTTCTGACCTCCCCACCTCTCCATGGTCACCTCCCACAGCTGTGATCCTTCTCTCACTTTCCTTCTTCCCCTGAAAAGTATTTTTTCTTTTTTTTTGTCCCTAGGCTGGACTACAGCTGGTGATTTTTGTATCACTGCTCAACTGGCCAGTTTTCCCATGCTGTTCTTTCTGCCTCCTGTCTCCGTCCAGAGGGTTGTTCACCCTGGTGTCCTCCCCTGGCTTAGCCCTTTCTCCTGACTCACCCGAGGTACGTGCTGAATGCAGCGAGTCAGAGGGAGAAAAAAAATTAGCAAAACAATGAGGAAGACAAAGTTGCATCATAAAAAAGTCAAAAGAACACCGTTAGATTTACAAAGTTAAACACTCCAAAGCTGGACAAATCCAGACCTAATGCTGCCTTTGGAAGCATAGTTAGCCCCCTCTCCCCTGCCCCCACGCAATGTGTATTACGTGACATGATGTAGCCATTTGACTGCATACTATTTTTCCCATGGGACTAGCGCCTCATTTAGTGTAAAAGCAGGACAAGGTCTGGGAATGGAGCCGGTCTCTACATTTCCTGGACGAAGCGTGTGACTACAAGCCCCATTTATCACCATACAACTCAGACAGTGTGCTGAATTCAGAGCTGCCAGCCACCTTGTGAGGTTTTCTGGGCTAGGTTTTCTCTGGCCTCTGAATGATTGGCAAACATGATTATCATCAGAGTGTGCATTAAAGGCGAGGTGATACTATTTCCAGGGAACTGGGAGCTTTTCATTTTGATTCACTACACTTTTTTGCATACTTGTTTGGACCTGACATTTGTTCAGAACACTGTGTATTTTAAGTAGCTGCTCCAGCAGACTTCATTTGCTGTTCTCAGTGCTTAGTGCTTCTATAAATCTATAACCTTGATGTCTCCTACCAGGTGCCCCAAAATAAGGAACTGTCAGCCAAACACAGACATGCAGGTAACTCATCTAGAAACAACCAAGAAACCTGATGGAGGCAGAGAGAGTTTCTAGTTCTTGCAGTTGCCGTTTCTTTTCTCAGCTGGCAGATTATCCCTTGTTTTCCCACAGCCCTCTGCTTTGTATTTCCACATCCCAACTTCTGCAACAACTGACAAACTAGGACTTGGCTTGGTATTTGACCCCGAGTGAGTACACCAGACAAGCTCTCTGCTGCCTGACACTGTTGTGAAGTCACGCTGTTGTAGACTTGTTAGACTGATCTGTTGCTGATGATCCTCCACTGCACAGGTTAGTGCACATCTTTTTCATCAGTGTGAGTAATCACTTTGTAATTGAAAATCTGCTTCACAAGCTGAAGCATAGTAAAAAGAAATGTCATTCCACATTTCAAACTTCTGTGGTGGCATTTGCCACCTTAAAAATCATCTTTGCTCTCATTCAGCTGATACATGACAAGGGAAGAATAAATGTTCTTTATCTGCAATGTGGAGACAGGTATAATAATGTTTATACATGTTTGTACCGTAGAACACCCAACCTGCACAGCTCTCAGTGACAAGGCATATATTAGTTTAAAGTACTGATACTCTGAGAAGAAAAGTGTTTGGGATCTGCAAACTACTTTCTCCGAGTGCTTCTGGCTTTCCCAGATTTCTCTGTTCTAAATTGTCATTATACAGAAATTTGAGAAGTCTGGGGAGAAAGTTCTTACTGTTAATATGCTTGGCATTTCTGGTTTTATTACATTAGGTTCCCCATGCCAAATTGCTAGATTAGTTCAAAGGACTCTAATCAACTTGAAACAGCCAATTATCCATGAATTATAGATGGTTTCAGGTATTGCACCTGCAGTCATTGCTGTTCCTCTCTTGATGGAGACAGGGGAAAGATGCTCTTTCAGCTATTTTTCTTTGTGACTATTTTTGATGTTCTTCTATAGAGCTTTTTAAAAGGGGAGATACATTTTTATATGCTAGGAGTCAGCTGGACAAATTGCTCATTAATGAAAGGATACAAACTTGAAAAAAATACTTTTCTTGAAAGTTACTTACACAGACTATTTGTAATGGGACAAAAGGTACTTCAACAACAACAATATAATTAGTAATTATAAAAATCAATTATAAAAATCAATAATTTTAAAAATGCAACATATAATGTAACATTTTTTAATTAAGAATTAAAGCCTAAGCCTAATGCCTAGGCATTTTTAAACTTTGCAGATGTAAATCTGTATCTTCTAAATCCATCCAACAGCAAATATCCCTACTAGCACTCTGAAAATTGGACTATCATAAGGTGGGTCTTTGTTCTGAAAGTCACATTCTATTTATTTTGCTTAGAATCATAGAATCATAGAATCATAGAATCATTTAGGTTGGAAGAGACCCTTGGGATCATCAAGTCCAACCATCAGCCCTACTCTACAAGTTCTCCCCTACACCATATCCCTCAACACCACATCTAATCTACTCTTAAACACAGTCAGGGAGGGTGACTCCACCACCTCCCTGGGCAGCCCATTCCACTGACTGACCACTCTCTCCGTGAAAAACTTTTTCCTAATGTCCAGCCTAACCCTACCCTGCTGCAGCTTGCAGCCATTCCCTCTTGTCCTGTCGCTCATTGCCCGTGAGAAGAGACCAGCACCAACCTCTCTACAATGCCCTTTCAAGCAGTTGTAGAGAGTGATGAGGTCTCCCCTCAGCCTCCTCTTCCTCAAACTAAACAATCCCAACTCCCTCAATCGATCCTCATAAGCCTTGTTCTCCAGGCCTCTCACCAGTTTCGTTGCCCTCCTCTGTACTCGCTCCAGCACCTCGATATCTCTCTTGTGCTGAGGTGCCCAGAACTGGACACAATACTCAAGGTAACAAGGTAACTTGCTTGTTACAAGTTGAATTGAAACCATAATATCAATGTTTGCTCTTCTTTAAGGCATACATAGCCAATGCCTGTATTTGCTCTTTTTTCAGCTGTTCCATAAACTTTGCAAGGCCAAAATTATTTGTGTAACTTTCTGGGCACTCTGTATGGAGATTAATTATCTCATCAGTGTAAGTTATACTTACATGCTACATTTCATTAGCTATAAATTAGACATGGTGCTACATTAGACTTGATGTTGAAGGAAGCAGATAGGTACGTCACTTCAGTTTGTACAAAGGCATGTCACGCATGCATCCTGTTGGACTGGACTAGGCTGAGGAGGTCCATGGTTAGATTCATCCCCTGACTGTGCAGGGCTATGATCTTTCACATCTCTATTCTCTATCAATGCCTGTTGGCCTCCTCAGAAGGTTCGTTGGCATGAATTCAGCCAGCCAGCCTAAGGGTAGCAAGGGCCAAAGGCATAGACTGCAGCTGCCAGAGCCCTGTGGAAGCAACTGAGAGCACAAGGTTATGGTGGTGCTAACCGTACCATTACCCCGAGTGACTAGGCTGAAACTAGCTCATGTGCCTCCAAGTGCTACCACTTGCCTTCTTGCCCAAACTACAGATGTTAAAGCAATCCTAAAACATGTATAACTCTGATTTATCTATAATGTACTTATGAGTATTTGGATCAAGGCCTAGATGTGTGACTGTGGGCACATGGTGAAGTACAGAGATATGGTTGATATATATGACAGTATTAACTGCAATGTAATAGACCTGTGGGACTTGGGGCCACAGACATTTGTCCTTGTAATGTTTCACTTCAGTAACTTCTGTGAAAAGTGGTTCAAGCACTAGTTGCTAATTCCTCTCATAGCTTTAGGTTTAGTCATGAAGAAATGTTTTTCCGATTTGCTTCAGGTGCAATGCTCAATATTGGCAGTGAACAACGAAATGTCTAAAAATACTCTCCTTGGCAAGCATCTTTGGGACTCAAGCCCAATGGAGATTTATTTAAAGTGTGTTCTTTAATGATTTTTGTGGATGCTATTTATTTTGACTCCAGCAAGAATGGAGGGATTCCCAATTATGAAGAAATTTTTCCAGACAGAAGTAGGAGGACACAGGGCATATGGAAATAATAGGTTTGTTTGTCAGATATAAATGATGTACCTGGGCTGCACTGTTGAGAGAATCTTGCTTCTCCATCTTATTAATCACAGTTTTTACCTGCAGTTACTTGATAGTTGGTTCTTACTGAGTGAATAGGATTTACCATGTCAGAGAAGATACACGATGTGATTACGTGGTCATTCTACCCTACAGGAAAAGCAATGTTAATCACATCAAACCCACGCCATTCAAATATTAAGCAGTCATCTAGAATCATTCATAATACAGACCTATCACTCATTACACTGTTAAGCATCTAAAGATAATTGTTCCTTTGCTGATAGACAGGTTAAGCGGGAAGAAAAGTGGAATGGATCCAATATATTAGTTACAAACTGGTAAAATGGGTCTATTACAAATTTGAATTGTCTCTTATATTGTAGAAAGCAATCCTGAACAGGCAGGAAACACACTATGATATGAAAAAACTATTTTCACTTTTTTTTACTTAATTTTTACATATTTAAATTTTCTTAAGGTTATTTGCTGTTGTTTATATTAATTCTTGGAACACATTGCCCCATCAGGCAAGACAAATGTTATATAATTTCTGGTCTCCTTTGACCAACCAGAGTTTGGAAAGCCCATGTAGCCCTTTCAGAGACGAGTGAATAGTCTGTTCCTCCAGCTAGAAGAGGGCTCAGTTGTTGCCTGTGTGTCAGGCACATATCCTAACTTTAGAACAGGTACTGTGAATTCATTTCCTAACTTTGGAATAAGGCACAAAAAATAAGCTGAAAATGAAGGAGTCAAGTCAGGAACTTGACTGAATGTAGCAGTGCTGTTGGCCTCTCATTGACCTTTGGTAAAAAATTGCAAAGGATGCTTCATTGTTTGTGTAGTCCCTTGCAGCTTTATAGAATATTCTATGCACGTACTTCTGTGATTACTTTAATGCACACTGCAATGCTCCTCACAGAAGTGCAGAATCCCTGCAGGGTTTATGGGATGCTAATTGGAGTTTTTGACATTGGAGACACTAATTGTTACTGAGAATCACTTTTAAGTCTTCTTAAGTATGGATGGAAGGGAGGAATCCCAGGAAGTGATTTTTGCTCTGCCGCCAAGACAAACACATCAAACCAGTGGTAAATAGATGAGGTAATTACAGTCATCACTTTCATTGACTGATTTAGCTGAGTCTAACTGAAAACTCTTGCAGAACAGAAGGATATCCATTAGGTAGGCATTAATGTCATTATGTGAGATGCATTCTGCCATCTCAAAAAAAATTGCAGAAGAAGTCACTCAGACCAGAAAAGAGGAGCAGCTGCCACAGAGGCTGCATTTCTGAAACACTGTTCACAGAGAGGTGATCCTTATGGAAAATCTTAATTGGTTTTCTCTCTGTACCCATGACATCACCCAACCTGCAAAGGCATCTGCTTGACACAAGCTGAAGGAGAGAAATGGTTAGAGAAAACCCATAACAATTTATTGTCATTTAAACAATTATTCTATCACTCGATGACCCATCCCCACCTCGAAAAGGAAATTGGAGAACACAAACACTCATCAAGTCGGACACCACAGAGCAGCTTTCCACCTTCACTTACTTCACTGTCTTACAATACAAGAAGATTAGGTGGGACTGCTGATCTGCATGAGGGCAGGGAAGCTCTACAGAGGGACTTGGATGGATTTGATTGATGGGCCAATGTTAACAGTGTGAGCTTCAACAAAGCCAAGTGCCAGGTCCTACACTTGGGCCACAACAACCCCATGCATTGCTACAGGCCTGGGGAAGTGTGGCTGGAGAGCTGCCTGGCAGAAAAGGAACTGGGGGTGCTGGTCGACGGGTGGCTGAACATGAGCCAGCAGTGTGCCCAGGTGGCCAAGAAGGCCAATGGCATCCTGGCTTGTATTAGAACTATGTGACCCGCAGAAGTAGGGAGGTGATTGTCCCCCTGTACTCAGCACTGGTGAGGCCGCACCTTGAGTCTTGCGTCCAGTTCTGGGCACCTCAACACAAGAGAGATCTCGAGGTGCTGGAGCGAGTACAGAGGAGGGCAACAAAGCTGGTGAGAGGACTGGAAAACAAGGCTTATGAGGATCGATTGAGGGAGCTGGGACTGTTTAGTTTGAGGAAGAGGAGGCTGAGGGGAGACCTCATCACTCTCTACAACTACTGGAAAGGACATTGTAGGTAATTAACGATAGAATGAGAGGGAATGGCTTCAAGCTGCAACAGGATAGGTTTAGGCTGAACATTAGGAAAGAATTTTTCACAGAAAGAGTGGTCAGACGTTGGAATGGGCTGCCCAGGGAGGTGGTCGAGTCGCCATCCCTGAATGTGTTTAAGAGTCGTTTAGATGTGGTGTTGAGGGATATGGTGTATGGGAGGACTTTGTAGAGTGGGACTGATGGTTGGATTTGATGATCCCAAGGGTCTTTGCCAACCTGAATGATTCTATGAGGTCCCTTGACCTTATTGTCCTTGTTTTGGTCCCTGACTTGTGTTTTGGCAAAACCATCTTCCAGAAGGTTTTTAATTACCTTCTCCTCCTTTTCAAAAACTTCTTCTGCTCTATTACCCATACGATGATGTTGTCAATGTATTGCAGATGTTCTGGAGCTCCACCCTTCTCCAGTGCAGTCTGGATTTGTCCATGGCAAATGGCAGGACTGTGTTTCCATCCCTAGGGCAGACAATACCAGGTATACTGGACACCCCTCTGGGTGGAAGCAAACTATGGCCTGCACTGTGCTGCTAAAGGAATGGAATAAAAGGCATTAGCAATGTCCATTGTAATGTACCACTTAGCTTCTTTTGACTTCAGTTCCTAGTGAAGTTCTAACATGGCTGGGACTGCAGCACTCAATGGTGGTGTGACTTCATTCAAGCCACTATAGTCTACTGTCAATCTCCATTCCCCTTTTGCACTAGCCATATGGGACTATTAAAGGGTGAGCGAGTCTTATTGATCACCCCTTGGCTTTCCAGCTGATGAATCAACTTCTGACTAGGGAGCAAAGAATCTTGGTTAGTGTGTTATTGTCACCCATGCATAGTTGTAGTAGCAACAGGCACATTTTGTTCCTTGACCCTCAACAGCCCTACCATGGAGGATCCTCTGACAGGCCAGGCAAAGCAGGCAGTTGCACAACATTCTCCGTCTCTGCCACTGCTAAACTAAATGCCCACTGGTACTCCCTGGGATCCTTAAAATACTCTTTCCTGAGGTAATTAAGGCAATAATGCATGGTGTACCCAGGCCAGTCACAATGGGGAACTTTTCCCATTTATTCCCAGTTCAGCTCACTTCAGCCTCGAATACAGTCAGCTCCTAAGATCCCCCTGTCATTCCAGCAATAGTGACCGATTCTTCCCCTCTGTGAGTTGATGGCATTAGGGGCACTGTGCACCAGTGTCCGCCATGGCCCTATACTTTTGTGGTTCTGATGTGCCAGGCCACCAAATCCACACAGTTCAATAAACTTGATTATCCCTCTCTTCCTCCTGGCTAGAGGCAGGGCACCCCTACTTTTGACTAAAGGGCCCACCACTTCCATCTGTGACAGTTGCATGTTGTAAATCAGGCTCTGAAGCTCACCTCTGCCTTCTGGGGGACTTTTCTCTGGAAAATGGACCAGCACTTCTCCTGGAAGATCCCTCCCTGGAGGTGTTGTATTCCATAACTCATGTCTGAGTGTCTGTAAAGCCAAAGTAGGTTTTCCATCCCAGTTCTCCTCATGTTTTCTCCCTGATTACACAGGATGTGTCGTGGTGTGTTTTGTTTCTCTTGAACGGCTTTAGTAGGGAAGCATTTGTCCCCAACTGAGACATTGGTTTGCCAAATGATTTCTTCAGCACTGAGACTCTGGCCTGTGGAGCAGAACGATTATTTGCATAATGCTGCATTCAATATCCATATCACCTACTGTCCGTGCCTCATCTTTCCAGCAAAACAATGTCAATACATTATCACATGCTGCTGGTGTAGTACTGAGTGCCTACTTGTGCCAAACAGGTCCAGTAATTTTGAGTGCATCTGGATGTAATAACATCTGCAGGTTGCCTGAATCACTAAAGATCATCTCCTGCACAGCAATTTCCCTCAGATTCTTCACACCTCTCTTGATAGTTTGATAGTTGTCCACTTGGATGGCTGGTATATGGCATCCCATAGGGATGCCTGCTCCTCAGGCTTAACAGGAGTCACCTCCAGAGGGTGAGGGATTGTGGTGGTCTTCCAAGAGCTCTGTCAATACCTGATTCTCTAGCCAATGGTGCTATCCATTTGGCTTCTCTACCATCTAAGTCCAAACTATCAGCTGCAGTGTTCCAGCATTGGAGCAGCCAAGTAACCACTTGCTCTCATTCCTGATTGTTGTAATCCTTATGTATGTCTTGCAGCTCAAATAGGGTTAAAGATTGAGTAGTTAGTCCTCTGTTACTGTATTGCTTGATGTTCCTGGTTCACTGTTGCTATCTGATGCTACCTTATGTTTCCTCAATCAGTGCCTGATATTGGCACTGATTGAGGTCTGTAGGTCAGCTGCATCATCCATTACCAAGGTTGAAGTTTAATACTCGTTGCAGGTACAGGTGTTTTCATGAGAGCCAGCAGGGTCTGGATAAGATCAGGGTCTGCTGGGAGGACCGGTGAGGTTTGTACGGGTGTGATGTCTACTGCGGTGGCCCCAGTGGGGGTCTGCATGGCATGATTTCAGTCGCAGGGTCTGCAGGGTCTGAACAGATCAAATTCATGTCATGGGGACTAGTGGAGTCTGCATGGGCAAGGGGGTGGGCAAGGGGTTTGTACAAGGTCTAAGAAACTGGCTGGATTTGCACAGGTGCAACATCTGCCGCATGGGCCTGCAGGATCTGCACAGGAACAATGACTATTGTGGGGGGGGGGCAGCAGGGTCTCTACAGGAGCAATGTCTGATGGGGGGAGGCAGCGGGGTCTCTACTGGATGCTTCCCTCTACTGCAGATCCATCCCATAAAAAAAGAACAAGCCCACACAAAATTAACAACATAAGCACAATGAACAAAACATTCCAAGGGTGTTTCAAACTCTCAAAACCTGTTACAATTGATGCTACTGGAACATAAAAATCCTCAAGAGAGATATTCCCCACCCTCTCCCCGCCCCCAACTAAATGGCCCATAATATAACCCAAGATGTAATTATTATACACAATGCCCAAAAAGGGGCTCCCGCCATCCTGAGGTGAGTCTGACTGTGGCTATTGGTGAGATGCCATTTACTTAAGTGACAAAAAACCGAAACAATTACAAACGACTCAATTACATAGCAAAATACTGCCACACAAAATAACAAGAGAATGCTTTTAACTCCACATTTAGAAATAAGTTGCCCTAAACACATGAGAAACAGCAACAAATTCTTGCACCACTCCCGTAGCTGCCCACATATGGATACACAGAGATATCAGAGAACTTAATCTACAGTACTTTGAAAAAAACTCCTACAGATCCATAATGACTGTTCTACAAAACTGATCAAATCTGTTTAAAACTTCAAGTCTTCAGAACTCTCAAATTACGGCCTATGGTTCTCTCGGCACCATTTGAATTAAGTGAAAACTACCACATTAAGTACCAGGTTCATTAAAATACTGTGCTGGGCGCTAAGCTTTGTTAAAATACCACCAAATTCATTAAAATGTTACATTAAGTACCAAATTTGTTTAGATATCACGATGGGCACAAAATTTGTTAAGATATCACGTTCAGCATTAGATGAAATGTTAGTGCTGTGTTGCTCAACCCTGGACAGAAGGGTTTTTGCTGGAGTACTATTTATCTGATAGTGAAAGCGTCACTTTATACTAAAGAGAGAGGCGGGGATGGAGCTGTCTGAGAAGATAACCAAAGGCGAAAAGATGTCAAACAGAAAGGCACTGCTGATCTAATTTTTAATCTTTACATGGAGTTAATTTCATCCACAGTTTTCCCAAAGCAAAATGCTTTTGGATCCTGAAAAGCAGAAGGTGTGTGTCTCAGATTTTAGTCCAAGTTATAACTAGCATGTGGGGAGAGGTGCACATTGGCTATTCCAACAGCCACAGGGGAGGCTGGCAACACAAGAGCTTGATGCTGACAAGGGGGAGAATGGGTGAGGGAGTCTTCTGGTGTAGCTTAAACAGAGCTTCAAAACCTGATTATCACAACTTCCTGGCAAATACCTCAAAGGAAGATTTTTCCATATGTAAAATGTGAGGATTTCGTTGGTATTCTCTGCTGGCTAATATAACGGAGGTGATGCAGTGTAAGATGCCTTTCATTATACTGTGAGTGACTCAGTAATGTCACTAACACCTTTTATTACAGCATGATGTGTACATAAACCTGTGGCCTTTCAATTTTATTTTTAGACATTCTTCTTTTGCATTCAGGGCCCTGCCATACATTCCTGCAAAATTATAGGAGCTACAGCCACGGGTGCTCATTTTCGTGGAGAAAACCACGGGAAGCCACAAAGCAAAAAAAAAGAAAAGGCAAATAAATTAGAAAAAAAACCAACACCAAAACGCCTCTGTTAGACGCAGCGATCAAAAGATGGTTTGTGTGTCAGCAAGTCGCCCTACTTTTTCTACTTTTCCTAGCCTGCCCGGGCTAAGTGGGAGCCGCTACCTCCGGCCGTGAGCCCCGCCGCCAGCCCTGCCCGCTCCCGACAGCTTTTCCTGGAAAGCGGGGCAGGAAGGGGGGGACGGGCACCAGGCAGCGCCGGATCCTGCTGAAACTTCACTATCCCCGACCCCCTTTTATTTGGCTCTGCCTTGGGTCCTCCCCGGCCAGGAAACCGCCCGCCCCCCGCGGGGCCGCCAGGGGAACATCTGGGCGGCCGCGACGCCAACATCTGTAGGCGGCCGCGGCGCATCCCCCGGCGGCCGCAGCTGGAGGGTCCCNTGTTAATATTCCCGGGTGAAAGGACAACAACTACTCCATGTTTGCTTTAAGTCGGTCCGCGAGGCCGGGGGGGACTACTGAGGGAAAAAAGCGCGGACGGGACCTTTAAATCCGAAATAACTTTTGAAAAGATTGCTGGTGTTAAAATGCGAGTGCAGCCCTTGCAGACATGCGGAACGTTTTGCCCCAGGTACAAGAATTTTTACAGCAGTGGTTCCAGATCGTTAAAGAAAGGGGGATTAAGTGTTAGGGATGGGAATAAAGCATTTGCTATAGTTTTAAGTGTCTTGCCTGATTTTTTTTTCCCCTGTCTTCTTTGGATGTCTCAAGTGGAGATGCGAGTTCAAACTTGGATTTCCAGGCAAAATCCAGAGAATTTAAATATGGCCATGTCTACTTAGTATATGAGAGAAACCTCAAAGTTAGATTATCCCAGCCTCTCTATTCTATTGCAAAACAGAATAACCCTTGGAAAAACACAGTCCCTGAATGTGTTCCATTTTGTTTCAATTTTTTAACTATAGATCATATTCTTCTCTCCCAATAATGCTTAGTAATTGACATGGTATCAAACATTTAATTATCTTTCTGATAAGTGGCTTTCTGAAATTTCGGAGTTTAGGAACTGAAATATAGAAATACTTCAAAATGTTTATGCTTCTTCATTTTTCAACTAAATATATGATGATTAATATGCATTTATATACTTGGAGTTTGTTGTGTCTTCAGTATGTATAACTTTGCATTACGCTTATACTATTGTACACCTCTTTAAATTATGGCATACATTGTACTATGAATCACCACAAGTAAAAGGAATGTATTCAATATCCATTTTAGACGCAATTCATAGTTGAAGTTACCTTTCTGAAGTCTGCTTGGATGTCTTTCACTGCTTTTCAGAGTTGCTTATGTGGGCTTTTCGGGTATTTTCTCTTTACAAATGGAGTTGGGTAAACCAACCAGATTTCTCTCAGATGTGGAGAGCGTGGGTAGAAATAAATGCCGGGGCAGAAAAGTAAAATGAACCTTGAGAAGAGGCTTGAATAATTATACCTGTGTTTAGGCAAACTGCTCTCTGTTTACTCTGTTTTTGCAGACCAAATCTGCCTGGAAATATCATTTTACTCAGTACTGCAAATGGCCAGTACAGCTGCACAAAAACAGGCCCCTTGTTTTCCAGTCTGAAGATGTACATGAATCAAGACTCCCCAGTGTAAAACCTCAGTCAACTGGCTCCTACTCTATTTCTTAGATGTGACCCAACATGCTCATGCTCACTTGCAGTTGGCAGCAGCCTCCATTTTGATCGTTTCTTCCTAGCTATGAACAAGGCAAGTTCCTAAATCCAGGGATTATAAATAATTAAATATTGTTTTTGACATATCTTAGTTTTCAGTAGAGTCCTGCTCCACGCCAGCACTCCTGTTTTATCGTGTACTGTGAGCCAGACCTTGAGTTCTGGCTCTGCTTTTTGCTCCAGAAGATAAAAAGGAGACTAAAGTCCCTACTAATCAATTTATGCCTGAATCAGGGACTGTTATAACATTTTAATGCTATCTGAGGAAAATTCCTAAAACTCTTGCTCTACATGACTTTGCATTTGAGATGTTTCTAAGATACGGAGTGTAGCATCTGTAATGCCAGTGGTTTTGGAAGAGGATACAGCCCCTTGGTGCCTCTGCTGATCTGACTGAATTACAAAGTTCCTACTCCACAGCATTACTCTTGCTCCTTCCATTAATTTTGTCATCTGAGGGGCAGCAGAAGCTGAAGCTGCTGCTGCTGTAGCCTTGCATTATGGAGGACTGCTAATTATTCTTTTCTGCTGATGTTGCATTAGCAGTAGCTCATTCCCCTTTAGTAAGTATAAGGTGGTCTCATAGAGGGGAACTGTACCTGTTTCTTGGATGCATTTTGATTTTTCTAGCTGGGCTCAGACAGCCATTTCTCCCAGCTATTCTCAGTATTACAGATTGCCTTGCCAATGCTCCCATTTAGTCATTAGTCTTTTTCTTTCATTTCTGAATCACACATCTTTCTGCTTCCGAGAGTGTGTTTCTCCTGAGCAGCAGTTGGTAGAGGCAGTGCACTTGGTCACACTTGTACACCAAGCACGCTGCTCTTGACAGACAAGACTGCAGAGAAATCTTCTAGGTACAAAAGCAAGTCAGTTGAGGAATAATTCTACGTGTAGATCCCACCTTCTGCTTTGTTGCATGGCTTTATGGAAATAACTGACATGAAATTTTTTTAGAATTTGGTTTTTTCCTTCTGATAATGACACAGTGTTGCAAGCCCTAAACACTCAAGTGTAATTGGTGAAAGCATCCAAATCCATGAGATTTAAATGTTTATTTTAAATCACTGTGTTTGCCATCTAAGAGCCCTGGGGGCTCACACTACCCAACGCTCAGACAGACAGGTAGGCTGAAAGTTAAGAATCAAGCAAGTAACTTCAGAAAGCAGATATTCAAGAGCAAGAGGCTGGATCTCAGCAGGAGCTGCCAACAAAACACAGCACAGTGTCCAACTAGAAGCCAATATTCTGAACACATGCCCCTGCCTTCCAGTCTTCTCCCTAGCAAGGAACAGGAGAAGGTCAGCTCTTACAGGTGTCACCTGCTTGTTGCCTAAGTATGAGCTGTTAGGAGCATCACGTTGGCTAGCTGAGCTGGTTTGTAATTTTTTGGTAAGAAAACTGAGCCCTTCCAATGAACAACAACAGGGACTTATCAATGCTCTTGCATTTATTGAAATGAGGTCCCTTCCCATTTTTATTAACTTGAGACAATCCTTAAAGCTTACTAGTATGGACAGCACAGCATGACAGTTCTGCTTACCATCTTTTGTTAGTGTTTGGTGATTCTTTAGAACAGGGTCTTCTTTGTAGTATTCCAGTTTCTCATTTGAAGGCCTCAGTCACCCCAATATCTGGTACTTTACACAATGAAGAGAAATCTAAATTCCTTTCCTGTGCAGTCACCAGTAGCCACAGTAAGGTGGCAACCCATGCAGCCAAACAATTATAAATCATACTGAGGTCAGCAAGCCCTGTCTTCCATTCCTGAAGATTTGTCCTTCTCCAAGAACAGAATTCCTCACTTTTCTCTTTCAGACCTGGCTTCATTGCAGGCAGAAAATAGTATTTCAGATCACTCAAATGGTGAGTTTTCTCAGTAAACATCTCTTATTTTCAGTTGTGTCTTCTTCTCATCAAGAAGTAGTTAGAAACATAAATAATGAATGCAGAAATTTCTAACTGTCTGTAAAGTCCTCTGTGAATGTCAAATGTGGGATTTTATTAGTATTGGTACTTATTACAAATATTTACCGGTCCTGTCTTCGCTGTTTTACCAGATCCTTCCACCAAAGACCTGACTATTGTGAAGACACTGTAAGCAGAGGTCCATAAAAGTGATACTAACAGAAACCAGATCATATTTTTTTTCATTTCCTCTCCAGAGCTGGGCTTTGAGTAATAAATCATCAGTTGATATATCAAACTTTTTGTTCTCTTGCCATTTTCCTAGCATGTCTTATCAGGAAGTGGAGAACAGATAGGAGAGCCCACCTGGAAGTACAGGGAGCTGCCAGGGATTATACCCCAGAAAAGTGGTTTTGGTAGGGTAGCCCAGGAGCAATCTTACTGACAGTGTGACCTTGGTTTGACCATGAGCCTTCAGGTATACTTAGGGTTCTGCAGAGGCTGTTCATTGAAGTGGCTTGGGCTGCTTTAAGGGCAATAAGAGGAATTGACTTGAAAAAGAGAGAGCATATAGGAATTTCACTAGCTGGCACAATTCAGGTTAAAATCAGGAAGAAGTAAGAGCTCTAGCTGAGCCCAACACCAGGTGGACTGGAAGGGGAAGCCAGTCTTGGATGTCAGGGAGGAGCTCCTGCAGCACAGCAGTGGGATGTTGCAGCATGTCCTTCCACCACGCTGTCTGTCTGGCAGCGCTCAGCTGCTGCAGCACACAATCAAAAACTTGCTCGAATCTGCTGGGTTGGGAGGAGCCTTTCATCTGCAGCACCTGGCTTTGAGGGCAGCAGTCTGCTGTGACCCTCTGCAGGGAAGGGAAGTGCTGCTCTGCAAGAGGGGACAGCTGGAAGGTCACCCCGCAGGAGGCAGTGACTACCGCCAGGATCCTGCAGGCAGGGAAGTGGCTGTGGTGGCTGAAGCCAAACATACTCCCATAGGAGGCAGCGTTTTCATACCTGCAGTAGTTTACTCACATACCCATGCTATTTTACTCTTTATTTCAGGCAGTGTTAGGAAGTACCAGGTTTTATGGCCAATAAAGAAGCTATCAATCTTTCATTGGAAAGAATTGCTCTTATGTATCTCATGCAATTATAAATTATCTTTTTTTTTGGCATGTGTGTTTTTTGAATTTGTGGTGATCTGGATAGAAGAGTCCAAATTGGCAGTGCTGGGGAACTAAAAATTTCATATCCACAGACTAGCAGCTGCTCTGATATTAAGAGCCAGTGGTAAGATTATTATGCAGTATTTGTTGTCCCTGGATAACCCCTGGAGATGGCCTGCTCCAATATGGGAGTAGAAACAGAGTTAGCAGATGCACAGGGAAAGGGAAAAGAAAACTGATGGTCATGGGAGATGAAAAAACACACTGAGGAGCCTTCAAGGGGCTGAGTAGGACAAGATGGAAGGCTCTGTAGAAACAGAATAGTTGAGGTTGTTGGCCCCAACTCAGTGCCATGAGAGATGGTGTCTTGGGATCCCTCCTTTCTAAAGCAAATACATAGATTTCTGGTCATTAACTCTTCGGCATTTTTATTCTTCATCCCTGTCTTGTAGGCCTACAGATTTTACCAAGGGGTGGATTCCTACAGATTTTACCAAGGGGTGGATTCTTCTTTTACAGGCTCAGGCTACAGAGATGCCTGTTTGTGACTTTTTTTTTTTTTTGACCCAAGGCTCTACTGTATTTTTTTTTACATTTCAAGAAATCTTGAGTCCTGCTTTCATTAGGATACATAGTACTTAGTTCCAGTTTAATTCTGAAGGAGCTAGAGGTGCCTATTGAGTATTTCCTTGACATCACAGCAGTCATCTCATCTTCAAAGGTGGGGCTGTAGTTGCTGAAATGCTTTTAGTCATGACATGAAAGCAACGTTGCATTTAGTGAACTAAATAATTACAGCAGATATTGTTTTTCAGATCAGCATGGCTCTCCATGATGTTTGCAATTTAATGGCTGCAGGATAAAAGGCACTTGCATCACAAATACATCTTCAAGAGCAAGTTGGAAACTTTGCTAGTGAAGTAAACTTATCTGTGATTTTCTTTGTTTTAGGTGCACTGAACTTTTGGATTCCAGTTTTTGGTAGAAGCTGTATCATCACAGCTTGTGCAATGATTAGAAAGTGTCTACAAACGTGTTATTTCCTCCTTTTAGCTGGGTGCATTATTCTCTTTGACATCATGATCGATTCTTGCAGCTCTTAGAGATAAAAAAACATTTTGTACGAAATATCACAAACTCCACATCATTGTGTCCTAGTCCAGCATATGGAAGAAAAATAACACTTTTTTTTTACTGTTGCAGTGACTTTGCTTATGTTTAGTCTCCAGGTTTAACTTCTGTTATCCTATAGCTCCGTAGCTGAAACCACTGCGTTGCAGCAGAGTTTGTGGCCTCATGATTTGTGGCATTTCTGGACAACCCCCGCCCCTTGTTTCTAGTTGACTGTCATCTTTAACATCCTCCAGGGCTTGATAAACACAGGAAATTGCGAGGCATACTGTTGTGGCAGGAGAACATGCAGGGAAGGGAAGCTGCCTGCTCCAGGGCTAGCTGGCTCAGCTGCTGCTGATGTCCCTGTGCAGTACAGGTTATGCTGCCTAATCCCCTGTCTTTTTCTTAAAGGGAGAAGGTGGAAAAAAAAAAGGAAACTAATCTAGTTTTTCAAGAAGCAATTGAGAAGCTGTCTGAGTAACCAAGTGGTATTGCTATTTTCTTCATGCCACTTGCAAGTCTTGCCTTAGTCCCCACGTATGCAGCTTCAAGAGATCAGGAATCAAATCAGTAAATGTTATAAAATACCACTCCTGAAAAAGTTAGAAGATGTTTAAATTGATCATGTAAGTCTGTTTCTTACCCGGTCTTCATTCTCCCAGGGTTAGATAATTTTCACGCTATAAAGGCAATTTTTAATACACACCAAAATGCACACCTTTTCTGGAATGTTCACATGGAAACTGCACTTGCTCTTCCCCTCTTCTCCTACTTGACACCCTGGATGAGGGTGCTGTGCTGAGGTTCCTGGGTGAGGCTGGTTGGGACAATAGTGCCCTTGGACCCTGACAACAGACTCCCCCTCCTGATGTGCCCCACACACTCCTGAGGGACGGATTTTGAGGAGTACTTGCTGTGGAGAGCCCAAATCTGGGCTGGAGCATGCGTCTTATCTGCTGTTTCCTGGGCACACTCCTAAGGGTGACAGCCCTTCTGGTTGGTGGGGAGGAAGCTTCCCCCAGGTAGAGTCCAAAATTTGCTTTGTTGGTGCCCTGGTTGCTGTGGCCCCCTGGCTAATGGTGGTGGAAGAGCTCTGGGTGTGAGGTTTCAGGATGGAGGCATGAAAAGCTGAGTGAACCTGCAGGGATCCTGGCCGTGCATGCAGCAGGTAGCAGGGGTGACTTGATTATCATTGGCCAGGGAGTACATGTGTGCTTGCTGGAAAACCAAACCCAGTCATCCCTGGTGAGGGCTGTGGCTGGGTGACACCAACCGTCTGCATGCCTCTTGTAGGCACTGGCACCATTGGCTTTGCCTTGGCAGGGTTAGGAGTAGCATTTGGATGGGGTTGAGGTTGTGCAGGCAGGTCCCCGGCTGCAGGTATGTGCTGCACCTGGTGCGACTGAGTGGCTTTGGGGAGCAGTGGAGGGAGTGTGGGCAGACCTCACATGGCTGACTCCAGGCCTCATGGCACCTAGCTGTGGGACAGCCTCAGGATGTTTTTCCACTTCCATCTCTGGCAGATGATGTCCTCTAGGGAAGGTGGTGGGCAGCAAGGAAATTCTGATGCCGAAGTATTGTCATAACATGCTGATGCCATCTTTATCCAACAAATAACACCTGGGGTATCAAAACTGGCTGGTTCCCAAGCTGTGCAGAAGAGCTGGCAGGAGCTGCTTTGTCCTGGGCTGAGCAGGAAGATGCCAAAACACAATGCGGAAAAGCATCAGCCTGCCATCCTGTCCTCTTCTCCTTTCACCTCCCATGGCACCCCTGCCTCACACCTCAAACCATGCCTATAAACCATGTGATATCACCTGGCTTACTTGTAGGCAAACCTTCTCAGTCACATCAAAACTGTGGGTGGTGGCAGTTGACTTCTCACTGACGTAAACGCTCAAGCCTGATAAATGAAAATTAATGGATTGGGACCTTTAATCAGTTTAAGGTGAACTCTATCGTGATGTTTTCAAGTTTATTAGGATTTAAAGTATAATTAACTCCTCTCTGAAGCCAATTGTGTTGAGATTCGGTGTTCCAAAGGTCTGCCCCAACAGCTGCCTGGTGGATCTGATATGTCTCTTTCTAGAGAAATCCTACAAATAATCCCCAACATCTTTGGGTAAACTCAAACTGAAGTTTACACTCTCTAAAGCTAATAATAATTGGTTATATTGCTTTTAGCAAAAATTAAGTTTTTCTGCTTCTGCTTTGTTTATACTGGATATGCAGCAGTAGCTGCTATATTGGTCTTTTCCTTTCCCCCTTCTTTTTAAAGGCAAAAAGTCATTTTAAACAGGTTAACCTGACGGATTGCCCAAATTAAGGGCAGAAATTAGAGCTCTAGGTAACCCAGATGTGAATTTACAGATTGAGAATAATTTTTGAAGTTTTGTATACTGTATGCTACAAATGATATTAACACACCATTCTTCATTTGACTCACTGCAGCTGTATCCTCCTAGGGGGAGGCTTTTCATAGGTTTAATTTACCTTTTTAATCCAGTATCTCGCTTTGATGTGGGGTACTGGGTAAATCTTTCCATTTGGACTGCTATGTACCTGTGGTGAATAATAAAATATCATATGAATAAGGTCTTTCTATTGAATGGTGTTCAGTGAGATCAGATATATGGTGAGGAAAGGCCACTCCCCACTCCCCCTCTCTTCCTTTCATTCAAAGAAGAAAAAAACCCTAATATGTCTGTTTTAGAAGAACGAGAAATTAAGGCTTTCAAAGCAAAATAACTATTTCAAAGTTTAAAGCAAAGTTCAGGCAACTGTCTAAAACTTCATCTCCTGCTAGTAGTGCCCTTTTTCTATGGCAAATGATGGCACAGTGAGTACTACAAGTGACACACAAGCTGATCAGACTCTTCAAACTAAAGATGTCCTGAAATGAGGTACGTCTTCTGCAAGACCACAGGGTCTGGGTCTAACCTGTGAGGCTGAGCCCTGCTACTGCATCACTGAGAGCTCAGCTGCACTGTACACTGCTCAAGAGCGAGCAGTGCTTTCCCACCTCCAAATAAAATACATAAACATCAACCCAGGGGGACTTCAAGGGTCAACTCTGGAAGAGGAGGGGACAGGCATCAGGACAAGACCCTCTTCAGCATCCCCATTTAAATCACAGCCCGCCTCATGCTATGCATGAACAGTCATATTTATTTTCTTCTCCTTTCTGGCTATATAGGACACCTCATGCAGTTAGGTAATAATTTTATGGCAGCTTCAGGTTTTGTGCATGTGGAAAAGTTTATCTTCTCAAAAAAATAAAAAAAAAGAAAAAAAAAGAATGCTTCCAGTGGAGTTTAGCCTCCAGAAATAAGAGAGAGCTCACGCTACGTGACTAGACAGCGTTACGTGAACCATCTGCAAGTACTTCATGGCCCACAAGCCACAGTTTAAAACTTCTTATGCAGAGCTGACCAGAGGAAATACTTACTGAACAGAAAAATAAACCAGTGCCTCCATGTTCTATTCATACCCAGATGGGTCCAGTGTAGTATGGTGATTGGATTTTTAAGTCAGCAACTGTAATAGCAGAAAGTACAGATTGTCAGTGCTTCTAAAGTGGTTATTCCTGATTGTTATCTGTGCAAAGATTTATTATGCTTTTGGGTCATGATGCACAACTCCATTTATAATAACTTAAAGAAAAATTGCAATTTAATGTTAGAACTGTCTTTTTAATGAAGAAGCTATTGAAGATAATTTAACTCTCCTAGAAGTTGGGATGATGACCAGAATTACTAGGTCTTACCAATGTCACTGCTTTTAAATGACTGTATGACACTAACGAGCTTATCACTCAGTGTACTTGATGTACTTAATAGTGTCTATCTAGTTGTGCGTGCATAATTAATCCATTGAGTGTGACTTGATGTCCATAATTCATAATGAGACAGCTGGATTGAAATTCAAATTACAATTTGTTCGTGAATTGTTACCCTTCGGATATGTATATAATTCAGTCTTCCTTCAGTCAGGTATTGTCTTGATTTCTGTTTGGGGAGTGAAGAAACGTAAAACTCTGTCTGAAGGTGAAAGAACCAAAACATGCTAACTGCCAGCTCTGCATTTCAGGTCAGCTCTCTTGCAGCTGGGTCTTGTACTCTTGTTCTGCAAAGCCATGAAACTGGGGAGACTGGCTGGGTGTTTTAAACAGCCAGGGATGATAAGTACCCAGATTTAATTTTAAATAAAATGTGAGCACGCTTTTGATTTATGCAAGAGGATACTTTAAAATTATAACCCACAGAATGCCATTATTCCTATGCTTGACCCACATTTGCTTCTCTTTCAGGTATTGCCTAGCAGAAAAACATGGGCAATTTCAAAGGGCATGCCCTCCCTGGAAGCTTCTTCCTTCTTTTTGGCTTGTGGTGGTCAGTGAAGTATCCACTGAAGTATGCCTGTCGAAAAAACAAGAATGCTTGCTACCTTGGTTCCAGAGCAGGATTTCAGCGCCTGGAATTTGTTGAGGGGATCATTAAAGCTGTCTTTGCCCTGATTGGTAAGTAAGGTGGACCTGGGGCAGATAACAAAAAGGCTGTGCCTTTTCATGGGATCACAGAATTGTCAGTTGGAAGGGACCTCTAGAGATCATCTAGTCTGACTCCCCTGCTAAAGCAGCATTGCCTAGAGCACGTTACTCAGGACTGCATCCAGGTGGGTCTTGAAGGTCTCCAGAGAAGGGGACTCCACAGCCTCCTTGGGCAGCCTGTTCCAGTGCTCTGTCACACTCACCAGAAAGAAATTTTTCCTC
>VZTM01036910.1:83306-97552 GCA_013400555.1 Jacana jacana
TGTCGAAAAAACAAGAATGCTTGCTACCTTGGTTCCAGAGCAGGATTTCAGCGCCTGGAATTTGTTGAGGGGATCATTAAAGCTGTCTTTGCCCTGATTGGTAAGTAAGGTGGACCTGGGGCAGATAACAAAAAGGCTGTGCCTTTTCATGGGATCACAGAATTGTCAGTTGGAAGGGACCTCTAGAGATCATCTAGTCTGACTCCCCTGCTAAAGCAGCATTGCCTAGAGCACGTTACTCAGGACTGCATCCAGGTGGGTCTTGAAGGTCTCCAGAGAAGGAGTCTCCACAACCAACTCCCTGGGCAACCTGTTCCAGTGCTCTGTCACACTCACCAGAAAGAAATTTTTCCTCATCTTTGAATTGAGCTTCCAGCTTGTGTCTCTCACCCTGGGAGCCACTGGAAGGAGTGCAGCTCCATCCTCCTTCAATCCACCCTTCAGATACTTATAAGCATTAATAATGTCTCCCCTCAGCCTTCTTTTCTCCAGGCTAAAATGTCCCAGCTCTCTCAGCCTTTCCTTATAAGGGAGGTGCTCAAATCCTTTAATCATCTTTGTTGCCCAACACTGGACTCTCTCCCATAGTTCCCTGTCTTTCTTGAAATGGGGAGCCCAGAACTGCATGGAGTATTCCAGCTGTGGCCTCACCAGTGAAGAGTAGAGGGGGAGAATGACCTCCATCAATCTACTGGCCACACTTTCCCGTGCAGCCCAGAATTCCATTGGAATTTACATTTAAAAAAAAAAATAATTGTGTTTTCATGGTAAAACATACCTCATTGTGTTTTGGTATTTTGCCCTTTAAACACCATGAATCTAAGAACCAGTGAGGCCACTGCTATTAATTACATAGTCACAACTGTAACATGGTTTCCATCCATAGCACTCCTCTCGAGCTTCTTTAAGGTCTCCTTACTACTTCACATCTGATCCATCCGAGTGTTTATATGGTGTTCCCTACTCCAGGGAGGGAGATAAGTTATTTAGGCAAGGGGGTCGCACATGCAGACTGGGAGCACCAGGCTGTTTGCTTTTCTCTTTTGAACCCAGCCATACCAGATGTCAGTAGTCTCCCCTCAGATGTCAGTAGTCTCCCCTGTGTTATTGATAAAATATGTAAATGCAGATGTTTCTTCAACCATGTCATTCAAAAGTGAAAGTATTCACAAAGAAAGACTGGACTCCGGATCTTACTGCCACAGGACTGTTGCAACGGGGAGGTAGTGGGTGTAGTACATTCCAGCAGGCTGTATGTTAGCAATTTACCATTATAAAGTAAGTAAGCTAAATAACAGGCAACCTGAGGAGGTCAGCACATTGGGCTTGCAAGTCAAAAAGCATCTCAATTTTTAGGATTTTTAGATTCTACCTAACTACTCTTCTTTCGATGCTCAGAAAAAGAGGAGCATTCTGCTCTTTTTCTAATGCCTGCTTTCTAATCAAGGGGCAAGCTGTGCCAAAACCTTGCTCTTGATTTTCCTGTCTCTCCAGCAGTTGTATTAGTTAAGATACATCAGCCCTGAAGGTATGCTGTGTGTACACACACATATATACATATGCACTTTGATATGCCTTATAAAATTACCAAAACCTAAATAATAACGTTCATTTTGAGGCGTGAGTGTGGACATCTTTCCTACAAATCTACAAATCACTGACCTACCAGTCAGTGTCTAGAGGTAGTTGGGTGGCTAAAACACTCCTCTAGTGTTTTTATTTTCACCCTGAAACAAAAAAAGTATTATTTTAACTTGTGGTAATTTCAGTTCCAGTCAAAAAATGTGGATAGGAAAGTCTGGCAAGGACAAATAGTAAAAGGAGAAAAATGAACAAAATTTGCTGTTCCTGTGTTAGGAAAAGTTGAAATAAAGATGGAAAAATACTGCATTAGCTCTGCAGCTTATCTACTTATACAGCAGGATGCTGGCCCACCCTTTATAAACAATATAATTACTGTTTTAGAAGCATAGCATATTTGAAACCCTTCCCAAACTTCATTGATCATATAAAATGACTAAAAGCAGCTTTCCCCTTGCTGGAGTACTGCAGCTAGTTAGCAAGACACTGAGGGGCCAAGGTAAGGGAGGCAGTGGAGCAGCAATTCAAATACTAAGTCGGTATACATTCTCATGGGACCTTTAATAACTCTGCATGGTGGAGGGATTTCCTTTTATGGCTTTATAGGAAAAATCTCCTTTGAATCAAGAGTCTGAACTCTGCATATTGCAGGGGACTGAAATGGTAAATCTTTCTTTTGGGGACTTTCACATGTGTTATACTCATGTTAGAACTATTGGGAAAAGCAGCTGAAAAATTCAGTCAGAAGACTACTACAATAGCAATTGTTTAACAAAAAAAGCAGCATATAATAGTAGTCTCCATTTTCACTGCTGGAAAGTGAAAAATGCAAATAGTCCCACCAGGAGTAGAGTCGAAGCCTGGTTTCCTCTGGCTTTCTTCTGTCCAGATTATGTGATGCTTAATATATGTTTGAGCTGACACTGTGGTCTTTCCCTCAGCAAAGCGACTTGTTCCATCTCACCTCTACCCACTGCCTGTTTTCTTGAAAATTGATATAAAATTAATAACTTTGAGGCCTCTGTGCATTTCAACTTTAATTTGAACATGTTAAAATTTTGATTGGGAATGGCTGAACTGGGCAGAAGGGAGCAACACAGAGCACGCACCCAGAGCAATCCTCAGAAAGCCAGACTAAACCCCAAATCAACTGGTGTTACGCTGTGTACGGATATACTGTTGCCTGTATTGTTTGTATAGAGACTTATCATCAGTCTATACCTTTAGCACCGAGACAAATAGTTATACTTCTCATTTCATGCACAGGAATGGTGGCTGAGCAGTTTGTTCCCGATGGACCTCATCTGAAGTTGTATAATTACGAGGAAAAGCACTGGGATCACTTGATGAACTGGCAACACGCCACCATGTACCTCTTCTATGGCATTTCTGGGTTGGTTGACATTGTGGCTCATGGGACCAACACATTGCCAGTGGCCACGGACAGGATGATGCTTTCCTTAGCAGTCTTTATTGAAGGTCAGTTTAGCTCTCCCTGCAGGGTGCATGTGAAACTTCAGAGGGGTATCAGTCTTTGGTCTGGGAATCTCAAATCAGCCTTAACAGGAGCTGGATGCTTAACACCCTGAAATGCTTAATAAAGATCAGTCTTGACCCTCCTTAAGTTGCTGAGTGTTTGTCTGCACTGCAGCCCAGAGCATGGTCGTGCGTTGTAGGGATGTACCTGTGCTTTCCTAACTGACTCAGGTAGCAACAGAAATGTTATGAAAGTCACAGCACAAGCCTGTTTTGGGTAAGTGCTCAGGAGCTCAGGCATGGGCTTCAATGTGCTTTGCAATGAACTTTTTAGAGTAGGGCTGATGGTTGGACTCGATGATCCCAAGGGTCTCTTCCAAACTAAATGATTCTATGATTCTATGATTCTAATGTACGTACTGACATGGTGTGCAACTTCTTAGCTAAAGCCAGTGTGAGTGAATTTACCTGTACATCAATCACATGTTGGAATTGCACTGGAGACACTCTCAATTTATGTTTTCTGTACGTGCAGTATATCTCATACCATCCCTCTTGCTACACAGCAGAGACAGAGGAATGAGACTTTTTGTTAATGTGTTTTAAATGAAAGGTGACAGAGCTGCAGCCTTCCGTGCAATTTCCTCCTCTGAGCTCAAGAGTACACAGTACATAGGCGTCAGTCTTCAAAAAATCCTCAGTTCAGCTGAGAAGGCAATACTGGCATAAAGAGAAATGCTAGAGGTTCATGATTTCCTAAAAGCAGGTGCAGAGAATCACAAGGGAAGAAAATATCTTAAACTCATCACTTTGTTTATTCCAGGTTTTCTCTTTTGCTACCATCTTCATGGGAGAGCCATGCTGGATGTTCATGTTCATCAGTTATTACTATTTGCAATCTTTGGAGCTGCTGTATGCATATTTCTGGAAGTTTTCTTCCGTGGCAGTATTGTGCTTGAGATGCTCCGCACAAGCCTCTGCATATTACAAGGCAGCTGGTTCTGGCAGGTAGGTCACTTTTCTGCCTTAGGAATTTCTTCCTTCACCAAAGTTTGTCATTTACGCCATCACAGATGTTTCACGGGTGATATAACATGCCTTTTAAAAACAGACCTCACAGGACTCATAGAAAACAACACACTCTTTAACATCCCATTAAAGAGACTAAAGTATTTATCATTTCTGTTTTACAGATGAAGAAGTCGTTTTGCTTCCAGTGTATTTTATTTGAACCAATAAAAAAGCTAGAGTGGTTTTGTTGAGCTCTCCCTTGTGACTGAACATCCCCTCTGATCTCTGTAACATCCCATTCAAAATTCTCCAGCCATAATGGCAGAGATTCTATAGCCCAGCAATATATGCTGTTCTTTCCAAAGACAGTCCCCATCCCCACTGTCAGCGGCTGGAGCAGTGAGTAAATGCCCAGCGGGGTACTGGTGAGGCAAAGTGCCCACTGAGATTAGGTGGAGAGCATATATTGAACAAAGGCACAGATTAGTTTTCTTGTTGTCTGCCTCTTTCTACTTTCTAAAAAGCACTTCAGCAGTGGCAACCTAGGTTTGAAAGGTATTTGAGCTCCCAGTTTGCATTAAGAGATTGAGTGATGTAAAGCCTCCTGCTTTTCCAATGTTCGGGAAATAGAGCAGAAGAAGAAAAAGCCCAAACACTTGTATTTCAGGGATGTGGCTCCCAAAAGCACTCTTCAAAATGTAGCTGCCATGCCATCACTTACTTGTGATTCTACCCACTTAATAGATATTTGTTAGTGACCCTTTCTCTGCTGTCAAACAAGAGACAGAATTTGATTAATTGCTGCCATCTTCTAACAAAGAACTAGGAGCGCTAGTGTCCGTGTCTGTTTCATCTTATAGTGGAGAACTGAGGTCACTCCAGTGATTTTTCTTTCCAGCATGTCTAGACTGGCTTCCCTTTTTTATATGCTGGCCAGACACGATTAGTAAAAACGTTTGCTGTTCCTTAGGAGAACTGGACACTCAGCACCAAATCAAATATTTAAATACTTGCTCTGGAAAGAAAACAGACCTCTGAAACAGCAGTATTTTTCTATAAGTGAATTCAGGAACCTGGTGCTGCAGTGTTTTCTTTTCTTGTTTGTAAACTTTCCTTTGGTGATTTAAGAAGCTTTACGTAAGAGGAATTAGATGCAGCCATTTATTCTTTGTTGTCTGCCTAGTCTAATTTTAGAACAAGTTATTTCTTTAGCTCTGGAGACAATGTGGGTTTTGTTTCAAAGTTTAAAAAAATGAAGAATGAAAAATGTAAGATATTTAAGTGTGACTTTTTTCACAACAGCATCAGACTTCAACCATATGTGTGACTGAAGAACACACACTGGCTGTAACATGACAAATTTGTGAAAGGTGAAGGGACTTTCTTTCTGCATCATCAACACCCTCACTCATTGAATTCTCTAGATGGAAATGCAAAATGCACTTCTCCCCTCCTCCTTTCTCTCCTCCTCAGCTCCTAAATTCTCAGCTAAACTGCTGAGATACTTTTTTTGGTATTAGGCAGTACAGAGGACTGGTGCTTGTCAAGGCAGACCCCTGTGTAGCCACGGGTTTACTAGTTTCCCACCTTATGCATTAATCTGAATTTGATCTTTCCCAGCCCTGAATAAACAAATGAGCTATGTATTCCATGTGAACTTATAGCCTCGGATGAAAAAGCTCCTTTTTTACATAATTTCGAAACCTGACCCGTTGCCCGCATGACTCACAAGAAATAGACCTAGGCTTGTCTTTATTTATTAATTTTTGATTCATCTTCTGAAACATGTAACGCATTCCCAGACACTGTTGGGAAGAAGTGAGTTCATGCAAATGACCAGGCAGATTTGCTGGTTGGTGATGTGCTTGTGGTTCAGACCATAAGTGGCTGAGCGTTGGCCCCTTTCCATACAATATGTAATTGTGATTGATGAAGTAGGGAGGTGATTGTCCCCCTGTACTCAGCACTGGTTAGGCCACACCTTGAGTATTGTGTCCAGTTCTGGGCACCTCAGCACAAGAGAGATATCGAGGTGCTGGAGCGAGTACAGAGGAGGGCAACAAAGCTGGTGAGAGGCCTGGAGAACAAGGCTTATGAGGATCGATTGAGGGAGTTGGGGTTGTTTAGTTTGAGGAAGAGGAGGCTGAGGGGAGACCTCATCACTCTCTACAACTGCTTGAAAGGGCACTGTAAAGAGATTGGTGCTGGTCTCTTCTCACGGGCAATGAGCGACAGGACAAGAGGGAATGGCTGCAAGCTGCAGCAGGGTAGGGTTAGGCTGGACATTAGGAAAAAGTTTTTCACGGAGAGAGTGGTCAGTCAGTGGAATCAGCTGCCCAGGGAGGTGGTGGAGTCACCCTCCCTGACTGTGTTTAAGAGCAGATTAGATGTGGTGTTGAGGGATCTAGTGTAGGGGAGAACTTGTAGAGTAGGGCTGATGGTTGGACTTGATGATCCCAGGGGTCTCTTCCAACCTAAATGATTCTATGATTCTATGATTCTATGATTCTAAGGACTTCTTGGGCCAGCTCCTTAACTCACTGCACAAGAGCAGGGGGTCTCTAGGACTGGCTCTGTATCTTCAAAGGCATTTCTGTACAAAACTGTAAAATGATCCATTTCACCTGAGTGTGACTGCCAAATTATTTTTAATAATAATCACAGGAATAATCATCACTATAGGAAAATGAAATGCCAGCATAATATGGGGGGCATAATGTGTGCTACAGCATAGAACATACATCAGATTACATTTGCTAAGTATCTTTTATTTTATTACAGATTGGTTTTGTGCTTTATCCTCCAAATGGGAGCCCAGAGTGGAATCAGATGGATCATACTAATATGATGTTCCTGACCATGTGTTATTGCTGGCATTACGCCTTTGCTTTTCTTATACTTGCAGTGAATTACACAATCGTCAGCTGGTAAGTTACTTGAAACACTAAAACTTTGGAGACCTGTCTATTTTGTCTAGCAAGAGCTTCTTTTTATAAAAGCTTCACTGCCACATCCAAAGGTTTCCACAAAGTAAGTAATTATCTTGCAAGGTTAATTGTCTTGCAAAATAAGAGTAGATACTGCTAATCAATGGAGACAACATGACTCATTGCTTCACTGGAAAGGGGAAAAACAGTCATAAAGCACAGCTCTGACAGCATAATGCTTCTCATGTAAAATGAGCTCTTTTTGATAGCCTCCCATCTTTGTAAGTGCATAAAAAGTTAGAGGGAGGAGAGACTTTTTTTTTCCTACAACCTCTTCTCTCCCAGTCCTCATCGCTACTAATTCCAAGTAGCTTAGTCAGCAGGCTTCATGAATTAACTTTGAAGGTTATTGGAGAGATTTTGTTGCTAGCAATTTCCTGTGATTAGACCTGTGTCCTTTTTCACTAGCCAGTTTCATCCCCTCATTTCTAAAGTTAGCCATTTTTTCTTGCTGCCAGTGCTAATTCTGACAATCACAGAGTTAACTTGGTTGTAAAAATGAGCCTGATTCTGCCACATTTCCTTCTTCCCACAGGACTTTACCAAGCCTTTGCCTGCACTGTCTAAACATGCTTCTCACCCTGTGCTTTACCCCTGCCATTTTAATGGCCCCATTTAACCATATTTTGGCCACATGTAGTTTTTGCAGTCTTGCTTTGTGCTGAGGAGGTGCAGTCTTTTTGGATCTCAGTCCAAAAGACACTGACACTCAAGGCTGGGTAACCGGTTTGTCGTGTAAAGAACAACTATCGTGTCGTGTAAACTAACTGTCGTGTAAAGAACTAGAGAAGGTGACAGCAATCTTACATTCCTTTGGGTACTGGGAACAGCAGATGCTGCAGCATCACACAAGTCCCTCAGGATGATCACAACACACTGAGCAGAGTTCCCACTTGTGGGAAGGTTGCCCACTCTTCTTCACAGCTTTATAGTACCCTTCCAAGTGAACACAGCTATCGGTCTTGTACCTGGACAACATTGAATTTCCTGTGATGTACACTCTTAAATGTTTCCATAGGAACAAGCTCTTACAGGCAGTATGTACACGAGGTGTTAAAATGGGCACATACTATTGTGACAATATGTGCTTGCATCGTATAGTGGTCTCTCATGTTAAAATGCAGGTATCTACAATTAGGGCCTAGGGTTAAATTCTGCCCAGATTCTGCTGGAAATCACTCTTTATGTCGTCTTCCATGGTAACCTACTTCAAGTTTTCATAAGTCAATCATCCTAATTCCCTGATGTGATGCCAGAGTTAAACAATTTTTTACCACGTAAAAATGGCCAGATAAACCTTTGAGTTAATATTGACAACTCTTCTTTTTTCTGTTGTTGTTTTCAGGGCAGTTCGTTCAAAGGTTAAACAGTCCCAGTCCATGGAAATGGGATTACTGAAAACATCTGAACGAGATCAGGAGTCAGAAGATGAAATTTAGCACGAATACGGCTTGACTAGTTTACCCGCTCTACCATTAGGCTAATTGATACCTCATTTCTAGATTTCGTCATTCGTCAGTACAGCTCGCTATGCAAATATCATACCTGAGTACTGCCTACATCTACACATTTCATCTTTATTTGCAGAGGGTAAGCTCGGTGGCGTTGCACTAGTACCTTGCTTCTCACATGCTTCAAAGAAAACCAGACTAATATAAGAGAGACTTGGACTGGATGTGGTGGCATGATGAAGCCTGTGTGTTTGCCTCATAAAAAGCTAAGCAAAATGCTTTCCAGCTGCTACTGAACAAGCTGTTCGGTTTCCATAATTAGGGCGTCCAAATAAGTGTGTTTGTTGCTCTGCAAGTAACTGAGCATAAGTAACTGTGTAAACCTGGAAAACAGTAGAACAAGATGGGAGGACTTCATCTTTAAGGTCCCTTCCAACCTAGACAATTCTATGACTCTAATATAAAAACATGAAAGTCTTGCAGCTGTCTTGTACAACACTTTCATGTCTTTGCTTGTGGCTTTATGTTAAATGGAAAGAACTACTCACCACAAACCCATTCAGCGTTTCCTTGAAGACTGTGTAATATGTTCACTCCCACAGAGACTCTAGTAAGCTTGGTAGGAGGACCAAAGAGGTGTATGATGATCAAAACCACTGCAGTTATTCATTTTAACACCTAGATAGCTCTGCCTCTTTGCAACATTTGACTTTGAAAGGCAGTGAATTGACTCTGCTTTCCCTCAGTGCCTGGAGCAACTTCTTTTCCAGAAAGGCAGAGGGATGACCAGTGGGGCAGTGCCTGGCCACAAGGCAAGTTTCTTTCCCAAAGTTATTTCCTTTCTTTTGGTGGAATTTCGTGGAATTTCAGCAGAGTTCATAGCAGCCATGACAGGCCCCAGCACCTGGGTCAGGAGCAGGTAATGCTGATCTGTGGGCAGAATGAGATGGATTTGCACCTTCTTCCCTGTGTCACCCCCACAATCACCGGGCAGCTTGCGCAGTGCTGTATGGTGAGCTGTGGCAGGGCTGATGTTGCCTTCGTAGTAGTTCCATGCCCAGCTGCCCACAGCTGTGAATGACTTAGATATATTTTTTTTAAATTTCATTTATTTTCTCCACAAAAAGTAAAGTTTTGATCCAGTGAAAAGCAGAGTGCTCAGTGCTCAGGGTTGCCCGGGATGTGCTCCAACCTCATCAAAAGGGGCATAATGTGAGAAAATGATGTTGTATGTAAGCACACTGCCCCTGTGGGGAAGACTGTGAAGCATCACTCTGGCTCTAATACATCTTTCAAAAGACCTGCATGGGCAGCTGGGAGCACTTGCTGTGCCCCTGCATGTGTGCTCTGCTTTCCAGAGGACTGAGCCCAGGTTGTGTACTGGTGGCCAGGGGCCATTGTGGTAAGGTGATCATTCTAGAAAACAGCCCTTCCCTTTAGAACACCTTCTAAAAATATTATTTTCTAATTATTTTTTGAAACAGGCTAGTGCAGGAAAACAAATTCTGTTCAGATAGTACCAGTGCTTCCAGTTTAGTGCTGCAGAAGTGTGTTCCTTCTATTATTAGGATATTTTCAGGTGCTCCTAAGGGAATACTGAGCTGGACACTGGCAGATGAATGAGAGCTACAGGATCTGATCCCTTTACTTTTGAGTTTATCCTGGAATTTTTTCAGTGTGAACACAAAAAAATGATTAGTGTAAAATCATTAATTGCAGTAAACCAATTACTTAAAAAGATAGGCAATAAAATATTTTTTAGCTCAAAGGGATCCCAGGGCTCACAAAAGAATAAATTAAAAGCTTTTCCTATAGCATTTCACCTTCAATGCAAAATACATGTTCACTGCATTTTTAGGACACACCTCTTCCCTTCCCATTTTCAAGGAGCACCTTCCTTAGCTGCACATGCTCTTAGTGCTGAATTTTAACCTGCCAGGCTTATCAATGCCATTCCAAAATCAGGGTGGTAATTCCTTCTGAAGGAGACCTTCAGAAAGTACTTTGCTTCTCATAATCAGGAACAATGCAAGTTTTTTCACTGCTTTTCTTGATAAATTATATTTAACACTGTACAAATATTATGGTGCTGTATCTCTAAACTAAAGGGATAACCTAAGCAGGAAGAAAAGCATGATAAATTGGCTGAGCTTTAATATGTCTACTTAGAAGAATTCAGTTGGCAA
Organism: Jacana jacana; assembly: GCA_013400555.1. NCBI lineage: Eukaryota > Metazoa > Chordata > Aves > Charadriiformes > Jacanidae > Jacana > Jacana jacana. Next base: position 93,999 of record VZTM01036910.1, read on the forward strand.
TTTTAAAAAAAATATTTTAGATATTTGCCAAGTATTGTGTGGTGACACTTGTATCCAGGTGTCAGATTATCCAGATGAATCTACTTTGAAAAGCCAGCATAGTTGGCTCACAGACAAAATCACCACTTTTCTTAATAACTGTTTACCCTTCTTCAACGCCTTTCTCTGAAGAGCCTTGGAGATTTTGGCAAACATTAATGAAGTCTGTCCCAGAACATTCAGTATCAGTATGGCATTTTTGTAGGTCTGTGTATCAGTTTTGCAGTGGTATCACAGTAAACAAGGAATTAATTGATATTTACTCAGCTCTGACAGTCTAAGACTTGAATTCTGTTACTGTGGTTCCATTACAATCAGATTCTCTGTGGGCAGGTTATATTCTCATCCCTCCTTCCATTTTCAGGCAAGGACATAGGACAGAATAGAAGGATCAAGTCTGTTAATGCTTGGCTACGAGACTGGTGCTACAGGCAGGGCTTTGGGTTCTTTGACAATGGCTGGTATTATAAGACACTGGGCCTAACAGTAGCACGTGGGAAAGGTTTGTCTCACAGGGGCAAAATGGTTCTGGGATAGGAATTAGCAGGGCTCATCCACAGAGCTTTAAACTGGATTCGAAGGGGGATGGGGCTGTAACTGGACTTGCACCAGTAGGGCAGTGCTCTAGTACTGATGAAGACTGGGTGATCTCCCAAGCCCCTAGGGGGAAATCAGTGTGCTCAGCTCGCTCCCTGAAGTGCCTGTACACCAATGCATGCAGCANTAGGAAGTCAAGAAAGGGAGCCAGGAGACCTGCATGGTTAAACAGGGAACTGCTGGGCAAACTCGAGCGGAAGAGGAGAGTCTACAGATCATGGAAGGAGGGGCTGGCCACTTGGGAGGAATATAATATTGTTGTCAGAGGAAGTAGGGATGCAACTAGGAAAGCTTGCACGAGGGGTCAAGGACAACAGAAAGGGCTTCTTCAAATACATTGCAACTAAAACTAACACAAGAGGCAATGTAGGCCCACTGATGAATGAGGTGGGTGCCCTGGTGACAGAAGATACAGAGAAGGCTGAGTTACTTAATGCCTTCTTTGTCTATACTGCTGGAGGCTGGCTGGAGGAGCCCCATAGCCCTGAGGCCCCAGAGGAAGTCAGGATAAAGGAGGAGTTTGCCTCAGTTGATGAGGACTGGGTTAAGGACCAGTTAGGCAATCTTGACATCCATAAATCCATGGATCCTGATGGGATGTGCCCACAGGTGCTGAGGGACCTCTCTCCTAGTGACCTAACAAGTCATGAGGAACAGGAGAGGTGCCTGAGGACTGGAGGAAAGCAAATGACACTCCAGTCTTCAAAAAGGGCAAGAAGGAGGACCTTATTAATGTTTATAAATATGTGAAGGGTGAATGTCAGGAGGATGGAGCCAGGCTCTTCTCAGTGACGTCCAATGATGGGGCAATGGGTGCAGGATGGAACATAGGAGGTTCCACTTAAAGTTCCACAGCTTTGCTGAGGAGCTTGCCTGTTAATTGCAGCTGGAATACATTGGCTAAATGCAGCATGTCAGACACCCACCTATTATCCTACTTTTATTGTACCACATCACTCTAAATTGTTGGGATTTTTTTAAAGGGCAGATTTTTTTTCCTGTTCACATGGTTGGGATATAAAGCTTCTGCAGTGCTGAACAGTGAAGATGGTGGCTATGTATCAAAGAGAACTTGGGAGATTATTACAAAAGTCTGTTGTAATAAGCCAAAATCAGTTGAACATGGAGGGTGCTTAGTAAACTCTCCTTTCAAAAAACCCGCTTTTTCAGAAACAAAAAGTGCCAGTACTCAAACAGTAAACAAACGTGATGGCCAGAAGAGTGGCTGTCTGCTGCAGTTCTTCCAGTGACCACCTCAGCCTGGTGGATCTGTCTCTCTCCTTACCTGTGCCTGAGTATTAGCCCATCAGGAGCTATGGATCTGTGTGTTTTTTGGGGAGAAAACCTGAGCAGGACTCAGTCTGCTGAGAGGTATCACTTCTATCTCCCTCTGTTTCCCTGCTGTGAATCCCCCATAAATGGTCAGAGAACTGGACGAATAACCCCACCAGACGTATCTGCTGTTTTTGGTGCAGCCATGCTTAGAGAAGATATCTTTAAAGAAGACCAACCTGGAGGCTAATACAGTCTGTGATACAGAACTGCAGGGCAAGCTTCTTGCAAAAACTCTTCACGTAAGAGAAGTTGGCATTGCATTATTAAGCTTGGAGAAATGCAAGGAAAACCAGATCCTGAAGCCTTAAAGAAACCGTAGTCTCCTGGATTTAATTTTTGATACTTACAGTACATGCAGAGTGAGTGTCAATAGTGGGGTTTTGTGCCTGATGTATTTTTGGTGCCACAAAGGAAAGAAACATGCTGTTTCAGGGTAGCTTTTTACTATGTGGAACACCTGACCTGTTTTTCTCAAGCATTGTTCAAAAGAGGTACCCAGGAACAGTAACATACCTATTATGATGAAAAAGGTACAAACTTCAGCATTTCACTAGCAATGGATTTTGCTTGAGTTGAATGAGTGGAGGGAAGTCTGACAAGTTTACAAACACCACTCAGAAAAAGGTAGCTGCTCTCAAGAAATTTAAATTATTATTAAATATTGGTGCCTTTGAAAAACTATATGTTAGTTTATAATAGACAAAATATGCCTGTAATTTTATTTAAATAAAATTGATTTATTCATATAAGATGTTTGTGGTGTTTTCAGGGGAAAAAATATAACCACTTTTGGGAATGGGGTGGGATAGCTATATTACTGTTGTAGCCCACCCAGACATTTGAATGAGTTGCACTCGAATTCAGGAAAGGTCAGCACTGCCTTGTCAAACTCCCTTGATTATACTATTTAATTGTCATTTACAACACAGGTGAAAACAACCCTTTCAAGGTTTGGGCAGCAGAACTTCACAGATCCACAAAGGTCAAATGTTATAGAAAAAGGAGATTCCAGATTTGGATTTGGTCTCCTGTGCCTTATCATAGAATCATAGAATCATAAAGGCTGGAAGAGACCCTTGGGATCATCAAGTCCAACCATCAGCCCTACTCTACAAGTTCTCCCCTACACCATATTCCTCAACACCACATCTAATCGATTCTTAAAGACAGTCAGGGATGGTCACTCCACCACCTCCCTGGGCAGCCCATTTCACTGATTGACCACTCTTTCTGTGAAAATTTTTTCCTAATGTCCAGCCTAACCCTACCCTGCTGCAGCTTGCAGCCATTCCCTCTTGTTCGGTCGCTCATTGCCTGTGAGAAGAGACCAGCACCAACCTCTCTACAATGCCATTTCAAGCAGTTGTAGAGAGTGATGAGGTCTCCTCTCAGCCTCCTCTCCCTCAAACTAAACAATCCCAACTCCCTCAATCGATCCTCATAAGCCTAATTCTCCAGGCCTTTCACCAGCTTCGTTGCCCTCCTCTGTACTTGCTCCAGCACCTCCATATCTCTCTTGTGTTGAGGTGCCCAGAACTGGACACAATACTCAAGGTGCGGTCTCACCAGTGCTGAGTACAGGG
>VZTM01036911.1:8890-23021 GCA_013400555.1 Jacana jacana
GCGCGGGGTGTGCCCTGCCTGCGGGGCCGCTTCAAAGGAGCGTCTCCTCCTCTGCGGCCCTGCCGTGCCGCTGGTGCCGAGCTGACATTCCCGAAATGCTAATTGAAGGTAGGGGCTGGGCGCTGTGTCATGAATCGGTGCGGCTGTTCTGAAGGCTGCTACCGCGGAGGGGGGGGTCGGGGAGAGGAAAAAGAGGGGAAAAAATACTAGAGTAAGTGCCGTATTGTTTGGTTGTTGTTTTTATTCGAAATGCATTCGCTTGTGGTCTCTGTAACTTGTTTGGATTTGTTTTCTTTTTCCGCAGTGTTTTCGGTGGGGTATGGGGGTTTGGCATAATTTAATGTCACCTTTCTTGGCATTCCCGGTGCAGAATGCTCCCAGCAAAGAGTGTGGAGGCAGGGATTGATGAATGCAAAATGCTCTGCCGGTCACCTCTAAAGCCTGGTGAGATCAGGATTACTGTGGTGGCTCTAAAGCAACAGCTGATCTAGGCAGGGTGAAGAAATGGATTACTAGGGGGTAAGCCAATGAAAATGTGCGTGTGAGGTGGAAGAGGCTGGTATGTAAGAGGGTACTCGCTCGCTGTGCGCTGGAGTACAAAAAGGCTTAAATCACAGCGTTCAAATGTACGAAGTTTGGTGAAGGTTTTCTGTTAGTGCCTTATTACATTCAGTATAGTTCATCTGAAATAACAACTCGTGATCTCTTAGGCTAAAATGGGTGGCAGTGAGTTGTGCTCGCTGTTCTGGCCATCAATTGAAAGAAAAAATTCGGCCTGTAGACTTTTTTTTTTTTGTGTGTGTGTAAATTCTTTTGATATGCAATAACTGAGAGATTATTGAGGGCACATTAGAAATGGAGCCACTAGGTACTGACTGGGCCCTGAATCCCCCGTGGGTCTTGCATGGGCAGAACTCTGCAGCGGCCTCTGGGCAGGCCCAAGAGTCATACGTACGTGACTGGGGTGGATTAAAAGGTGAAATAACTTGACGTGAAACAGCCAGCTTTTTGAATATGTATAATTCTCCATGTTCACTTTTTCTGACATAGCTCCCCAAGATGCTGAGGTTATGGATATGTGTTGCAGCTGTCATTGAAGTCAGTGAACCAAGACTTCTAATTAGGCATCACTTCTCCCCTTAAATGTATCGCTGCTCTCTGTGTGACACTTGAGATTTGGACTATAATATTTCTTTGTTGTATTTCTGAATCATTAGAGATTTTATACCTTACTCAGTTTTGTGAATGCATATTTTACACTATTGGGGAGTGATCTACTTCAGATGATAAATAATGTAGTGATGTTCTAAAATAAGCAAAGTCCCTGTTTACTTGTCTTCCAGAATATTAAGCCTTTATCTATCAGGTGAATGCACAAACATTTTACATTTCTTCTAAGGAAAGTAACTTAAAGAGACTATTTAAAGTTCACTTTTACTCTATAAATATTTTCCTAAAATACTAAAATAGTATATTTATATGCATAAGAGCATATTTATTTCTTTTTACAAAACAAAACAAACCCCATTTTCTGTGCTTGTAAAACCATGAGAGGATTCCTGCTGTTGACATATTCTTAGAATGTGAATAAGATCAAAACAAGAGTGAAATCTCTCCCTGGAAAACTTAGGAGTAGGTAGTCTGTGTTCCAAAGAGCTTGTTTAAAGAGCATCTTGTCTCTTGAAGCTACAGAGGAAAAATTTGCCCAGTTTGTGGCAAGAAGTTGTTTTTTTCTTGATGTAGGTTTATTAGGAGGAAAAGAAGTTTAGATTTGAGACTAGGGAAATAAGGGAAAGTGAACAGGATAAAGAAGGAAGGAGGACAGGTGTGCAAAAGTGCTGTTCTGAAAAGACTGGGTAAGATAAAAAGGTTGTAGCAAAAACCTGGTTGGTAAAAGGCACCTAAAATGTTATGCTCTAATACTCATTTACTTTCATTTATACCTCAAGCTAATGCTGTGCCTCAATCATCCTTGAGTATTAGTGCTTGAGCTGATCAGATTGTGACGTTATGTGCCATATGTGCTGGCAGACAGCACTAGGGGGGTGGGATGGACCAAAGATGCAGCTTGAGCTTTAATCTTGAGTTTCCCTGCTGTTTTTTGCTTTTTAATTATTAATATTTTTATTTATGCATATGCATACACACCAGTGAATGTCAGAAAAACTGATGTATTTCCAAGCTAAATGATTCTATGATTCTATGTGTAAGCCTATGTGTATTTATAATTTGATGATAGTGTTACAGTGCTGCTTACTATTTTGACAGCATAATGCTTATAAGAGAAGTCTGAGCTCATCAGCCTACAAAACCATCAATTAGGTGAAAATCTTCTCTAGTAGGTTTACTGTTCTTTTCTAGCTATTTGTCCAATGGGAGTTGTGCTCTGAGAGCAAATGCATGCTAAAGACTTTCATAATATTGTTAATGTATCAGTTTATCAGTGTACTTCAAATCTTTTTGAGAAGTTCAGTATCCAAACTGTGTTTGAATATTATATTGTATGTTTCCTAGCAGGACCCCAAAAGTGCTGTTGATGGTCCCATATTAAATATGGAGGGTGCCAATTGTCCTTTATCCTAATTTATGTGGACAGCATAAATAAGTGAAGTGTTATATTTAGCAAAGGCAAAGCTGCTCTTCCAAAACTATAATGGAAAATAGAAGACAACTTCTCTTGCAGATGCTGGATTTTACTTAATGTAGTTTTACTCTTAAGCAGAGTACTGAGTATTATGCTCATTTTTTCATCAATAGAATATAGAAATAATTTTAAGACAGTCTCAAAGCTGTGTAGGGGTGCTTTCCTTTTTAGACTTGAGTCCACTACATGCAGTTGAAAAGAAAGCTGGACTTGCTGTTCCTTCCTTCAAAGGGAGTCAGTCTAAATTTTTTTCTTTTTTAACTTCTGTGTATAAGGGTAGGGTTGACTTTTAATCTAGGAGCGAAAATCCATATCCAGTTGCCAAGAGGGGAAGCTGAAATAGTGCTAATATGTAAGGAAAAAGCAACTTGCTAGAAGTTCTGGGTTTGGATTTTTGTGTCTGTCTGTCTTTACTGCTGCAAAGCTTTCTGCAGGCTGGTTTTTTTGTTGTTGTTTTTTTTTCTTTAACTTTACTAGCTGAGAGTGGGCTCTGGGTGTGTCTTTCTTGAGACCCATCAAAATACTTGGTGATTTGAGTCTTCTGCAACTAAAATGGGAATTAAACCCAGCCATTTTTAAAAAGAAGTTAGGCCATTTTATCTGGCACAATTAGGTCTCTTGTTCCAAAGTAGGCTATGCTGCTGTAATCAAACGCTTTCCTAGTCAAACATTCTGGTAAAAAACTTAATTGGAGAAGAGTTGGCATAAACCTGTGAGGAAGATTGCAAATTTGGGGATTTAGACACAGTGCAAAACCCCCTCCTAAAAATACGTGATTTTTTGTACCCTCTCAAGTTCATTAGCAGTGGTTTATAATCAACAGTAAGAAGTTTCACTAGAATATTTGTCTCTTCCTCTCTTCTCTGGTAAATAATTAATGTCTTGTTAATACTTTATGAGTGTCTTATTTGGATTATTCAAACTCCTTATATTTGTCCTTTGATTTCTTATTGCCAGTTTCTGGACTCCAGATTTCCAAGACCAAGGTATCTGGAGGCTGCATCATCTCTTCAGCTTGTCTTCAGAGCTGTATTACCCACAGTTGGTTGTTGTTTAGCATCGTAGTTGCTACATTTCCACACAAATAAATGGTTGCCTGAGGGAAATAAGAAGTATTTTTATTTCCCCTTTTGAATTAAATTCAAAAGTGAGAGCAGCTGGGATAACTAACTTATTGCTGTGAACAGCTTGCTCTGGATGGTCGTTTTTCTGATTACTGTTCATCTCTCCTTGTTCCTTGGGATATCATCTCCTGATGATGATACTAAGTTCTTCTCTGTTCTTTAGTGCATTCTTGTAGTCAATTTAAATCAGGTTAAGACTTTGGCACTGGCAGGAAGCAAAGCTCTTGTTGGTTCCTTCTATCAGCATTAGTGCCTTTGTGTCCATTGGGTGATTAAATGCCAAAGGAGAGGTCTGGCTAACCACACAGCTCCACTACAGGGCCATGAAGTGACTGGGGACGTGGCTGAATTCAGAGGTGAGAAGAGCGACCACCCCTTCCTGCAGAAACGTGGGCTTGACTGCAGTTTCACACCAGGAAAAATTCCATTTCTGTAGCTACTGGCTTTTTTTAAAGAGCTCCTGATGAGGAAGGGCTGTGTGACTTGGCTGTGTTACAGGGCTTCTCTCCATATCCTTAGATAGTTTTTAGCAGGTCAGCATTGGGAGCTACAGCTGTAAAACCTTTTTAAGGTTAAAAAAAAAGAAAAAGAGTAGAACAGTTTCTACTTTAAGTCAGGCCTCAGAAACCATGTAAGACCTATCCAGAGCCAGGATTTATTTTATGTTCCCTAAGAGAAGTACATGCTACAACTTTCCTGTCCTTGAAGGAATTGTGTTGCAAAGGAGCTCAGAGGTTGTATCCATGGGAGCTTTAAACAAGCTGTCTGCTGGCAGCTGGGCCCTTGACCTGTCACTGCCCTAGCTGGTCTTCCTGCTGGCTGGGGAGCTCATTAGGCCACATAGCCACTTCAACATCTGAGATGATGGAAAAGCTAATCCAGTGACACAAGTAATGAGGGCTAAGGAAGGGCCAGGAACAGGAGGCAGGTGGGACTCTGGCAAGTCAGTGGTCAAACTGGTGGAGGCCACCTTGGATTTGCAGCTCTAGAGTCTTCATATAGCATGTAGACGGATACAGGTGTCCTTATGAAGGAAGAATGAAAAGCCTTGGCTTAATTGCTGTAGACTACTTCAAAATTCAAATAGGAGGAAACTGTATTTTAGTGCTGTGCTTTTTATATGTGTTGGAAACATTTAAGTTCATATGTAAGATCTCTAGATAATGACATAGTAACTGGCTCATTTTTATGCTCTTTGAACTTCACCGTTTGCATTTCAGAAAGGAAAATTTTACATTTTGCAGGCTTGGTAAGTGCAGTATTTTCACACTGCAAGAGGATTCATTTCTTGGTAGATTTGTTTATTTGGACCCTTATATATGCACAGGACAGAAATAAAAAAGATGCAGATGCATGTTATGTCTTAATTATGGCTTCATAGTTATCTTCTTAAAATCAATTTCCTAGTCCTGTTTTAGTAATATTATAATTTCTATTTTAAAACTGTATTTTTAGGGGTTTTTTAGTAGCCAACATTTGTTAACCAAACAAAATAAGACGTTGATCATAGCTAAAAATCTCTCTTTTTTTCCCCTTTTAGGCTGCCATCATGACGGCCGAAGAAACAGTGAATGTTAAAGAAGCTGAAATAATTAAACTAATACTAGATTTTCTGAACTCAAGGAAACTTCATATCAGTATGCTGGCACTTGAGAAAGAGAGTGGGGTCATTAATGGCCTGTTTTCAGATGACATGCTTTTTCTAAGGTAGGATGTCTTTCTCTGGTGCCTAAATATCACGTATATGAAAACATACAACTGGACTGTGATTCTGTGGGCAGCCCCATCCCGCTGAACAGGAGGCGTTATGCCCTCTTCGTGTTCCGCTTCTTCCTGATCCCAATTCTATGGTCTAGCTCTGAAGTTAATGACCTCTTTCTGAGAGCTGCTTGAAGTAACTGACTAGGCATCATCAGCATAGGTTTAGAATTGGATATTTTGTTTGCTTCATTTATTTTATCTTGGTTATTTTTCTGGCATGCTAATAAATTGAAGTGGAAAAAAGTCTTTAACGAGCGCCCATGTCAGTGCAGGGTAAGTTGGGGAAAACATGCAGGCAGGAATAGGATGGGAGAGCAAGATCGCCTCTTGGCAGCAGGGATCTGTTAGTATCTGCTTATCACGTCACATAGAACTGAGTATGTAATTAATTGGCTTCTAAAATAAATACATTGTTCTGACAATATCCCGGTGATCCAGGATGAGTGGAGTGGTTTCTAAAACTTCCCCAGGAAACATTACCCGCATTGCAAAGTAATACCTAGATCTCTCCTAAAGTTCACAATATGAAAGGAGTCGCTACTATCATCAGGGCATGAGAATTGGTGTGATTTACCATTCATTGTGTTGCTCTTATTAAAAGGAGTCTCTGTAGATTCACACTAGTTTTTTAGCTTTGCTATTTTATATTTCATGCCAGAGGTACTTAACTTTGTAAAAGCATGAGAAAATAACTTATCCAGTTAAAAAAATGTATTTTATCACTAAACAGGATTTCTCACCTGACTTTCAGTTAACATTATGGATACTGGAATAAAATGAAAGACGAATTAGAGAAAGATTGCAGTTATTAATCCTAGTTTTTTGTTTGAACCTTAGCTTAGATGGAGTATTCATCTAATAACTCTCTCCTCCTTGTAGATCTGGGCCTCTTATAAAGAACTGTGTGTGATATGAGGGCATGAAGAAACTGAACTAATGCACCTGTGCAGTCTAGTCGACTGGTCTTGGAGCTGGAGCTCTGGTGCTGGCATAATTCCTGACAAGCTGTTCCTTTTATGTTCTTAATATGGAAGTTCTGGGTTTTTTCCCTCCTCCCATGATAAAAGAGGCCCAGCAGTATTTCTCCAGTTAACATTAGCTCATTTTTGAGTCTGCTTTCATTCCTCAAGGTGTATTCATTGAATCAATATATTTATTTGTATTCTTCCAGAAGGTTTTTGTTTTGTTTTTTTTAAGTAAGAATTGCTGTTAAAGCAGGCAACACAGGACTATTTTGTCCTTTTTGATGTGTCTTTACAAAAATGAGTATTTGTCCTTGTATGCTGATTTATTTTTTTTTTTAATATTGAGAAAGAGCTTGGATTTTGGAGCTTGCTGGTTACTAGTCACATCAGTCAGTCATCTTGGCATCTGTGCAAAGCATTAACTTTTCGAAGCAGGCTGATCACATGTTGTATATTTAAATGACTGCTGTGTTTTTGAATGAGCTGCTGGCTTAAAAAGGATATTCTTGTCTGGTGAAATTAAGAGTGATTCTTCCTTTTACTAGGCAATTGATTCTTGATGGTCAGTGGGATGAGGTTCTTCAATTTATTCAGCCTCTTGAATGTATGGAAAAATTCGACAAGAAAAGGTAAAAGGGAATGTATGTCAGTTCAGCTTTCTGACCTGTGGAAAATACATGAGTTTTTAAGTATTGTGTATGAAAGCAGTTCTAATGTTTTTTTTACCTTAGTTTTGGGGTTTTTTCTAACCTGTATACCATTCCTAAAGGATATACGTGTAGGTTTTTTTAACTTAAACTATGAAAACTACGTACACACAATCTGAAATGAGTTTTCATTTGTCATACAACTTAGGAATGTGCTGCATGTTTTTATATTTAGACACTATCATATTTCTATTTAAGAAATTAGTATGATTGCTATAGTTTTTTTAGTATTAGCCTTCTAATATTTTAAATGTAATATTTCTGAAAGCAATAATGGAAAAAGATGTTTCCTGTTAAAATACTTTTTTTGTTTATCAGTTTAAAATTTGAGGTCGGAGTTCTTTGTCATTTCACTTTTTATGCCTAACTCAAAAATTAGCTATAAAAATAAGCTTTTTATTTCTAAAAGAATGTTTAGCTCTTTATCTAGATGTATACTATTTCATGTCTCACCTGCAGGTTTCGTTACATTATAATGAAGCAGAAGTTCTTGGAAGCCTTATGTGTAAACAATGCGATGTCGGCGGAAGATGAGCCTCAGCATGTAAGAATTGTCTCTCTTTGGGGGATTTTTTTGTTGCCGAGAAGCCTGTTGAGGTATTCTGATTAAAGGCAAAGTGGAATCTCCCAGCATTGAACACGCACATTTTAACTAGTACCAAATGGTTTCATAAACAATGGAAAAAATAATTGGCATCCTTTGGAAATGATCATGGCTCCCAAGTCTCAAGTAGAATTGTGTATACAAAGGTTGCTTGAAACTTAGCGGTGTAGATCAGTGACCATATGCTGTGTTTGTGGTCCTGATCCTGGGATTTACTTTATGCCATTCTGCTAAAGTACAGGGCTCTCTTTTTCAAGACTTCTGAAGCGAGACTAAGAATCATGGAAATTTATTGTCATAATTACGAGTAGGTGAAAGGTTCCAATTTGAATTAATGGCTGTTGCTTTTAGTGAGCAAGGTTACAGTTGTTTCACTGGAGGGAACAGATGTGTTCACACAGGACAGATTCAGTTAAATGTGCAAACAGAACATTAGGTTTTTCAATACAGAAAGAGACATTAAACTAAGAAAGAAGGCATGCAGATTGTGACATTAACTGTAGTTTTTCACTTATGTCAGTAATACATGAGTACCAAATTTCTAACAAAGAAATCATAAACAAATCATAAACTTAAGAATGCCATAAGTGTTAAGACAATTGATTTCCTTTTCCAAACTGAATTGATTTTTATTCTCTGTCCCATTACATGTACATTGTACAGCAAAGTCTTCTCTTGGCAGTGTAGAGAAGGCTAAAAGTAAGTCTGTCCTTATAGTTGTAAAGGAAAGGTGTACTATTCCTCTAATCACTCAACCTGAATACTGTTACTAGACAGCAGTAGAATAAAAAAGGCAGATTTATGTCCTTTGTTTTTGTTTTGAATGTAACCAAATGTGTTGGCATGTTGTAGATGCAAGGCTGCTGTATTAAGCAGGAGCTAGGTAGTCATGGGTAAGTGTGGGGGGGGTATTACTCTTTTTTCAGTCTTTTAACTAAAAATACCAGGTTGCATGTATTTAACATGGTTTTTGGCTTTTAACTGTCAGCAAGCTTTGTGCTTAAGCCTTCTAGTTATTTTCTTTTTTGAGAACTTTTTGAGCTTTTTTTAACACTTCTGACTGAAGAACAGAAAATTTCAATATAGAAGACAAGTTGAAGTTGCTAATCACTGGAAACTGGAGAAATCTACAAGCCTCTTATAACTTACTCTAATAGCTTTTCATAGGGAAAAAAAAAAAGAAAGGGAAAAAAACCAGTTGGCTTTGAGAATGGAAGTAGCTTTTTGTGCTCCAATAGAATTGTAGCTGTTTAGCTACAGATTTAAAGTTTTAGGCCTATCAAACCTGCAGTGACATGAAAAAGTACCATAGGTGTGTAGAAAGCGGGACTGGGGGCGGTTTCAGGAAGTCAGAGCTGCCAGAAGGTTGGCTCTGTTGTAGCTACATCTGCCTCAGCCATTTTTGGGCTCTATATTGTAGGCTGTTTTATTTAAAATGAAACCAGTAATAGTAATAAGTAAATAGTACTGGAGGCATTCTGCTACTGCCTGTTCTTCAGCTAACAGTTTTATTGTAGAAATGCATGTACACCAAACTGCTGCGTTAACGTGAATATTTCTGCAGCTGGAATTCACAATGCGAGAGGCTGTACAGTGCCTACATGCGCTGGAAGAGTATTGTCCCTCCAAGGAAGACTACAGTAAACTCTGCCTGCTGCTGACGCTGCCTCGCTTGACCAACCACGCGGAATTCAAGGACTGGAATCCCAGCACCGCACGCGTTCACTGCTTTGAGGAAGCTTGTGTCATGGTGGCAGAGTTTATTCCTGCCGATAGGAAACTGAGTGAGGCTGGCTTCAAAGCAAGTAACAATCGCTTATTTCAGCTTGTGATGAAGGGATTGCTTTACGAGTGTTGTGTGGAATTCTGTCAGAGTAAAGCAACAGGAGAAGAAATCACAGAGAGTGAAGTATTGCTGGGCATTGATCTCTTGTGTGGGAATGGGTGTGATGACTTGGACCTTAGCTTATTATCATGGCTGCAGAATCTGCCAGCTACTGTTTTTTCATGTGCTTTTGAACAGAAGATGCTTAATATTCATGTTGATAAACTCCTCAAGCCTACAAAAGCTGCGTATGCTGATCTTTTGACACCTCTTATCAGCAAACTTTCTCCTCATCCATCGTCCCCAATGAGACGGCCCCAGTCAGCAGATGCTTACATGACCCGCTCCTTAAACCCTGCCTTAGATGGGCTGTCGTGTGGATTAACCAATCACGATAAGCGAGTCACAGACCTTGGGACCAAAACTTCTCCGATGTCACACTCCTTTGCTAATTTCCATTACCCGGGAGTACAGAATCTCAGCCGGAGTCTCATGCTTGAGAATACAGAGTGTCACAGCATCTTTGAAGAGTCACCCGAGCGGTGAGTGCGACTGTAGCTTTATTTTTACCTTGGCTTATGTTGCACTTTATCTTACCTGCACTGTAACTTTGAACATAGTTGTAACATGGAAACATAATTGGATTGTTTAAATTCTGTTGTAATCCGAACTGCATACAAGCGGTTTCCTTCCTTTCACTTCTATGATCAAAGTCATTTTCTGTAGTTGGTCTTGAGCCTTATGGAATCAGTCTGGACTTTCTTAAGGGTTGAAAATCCAGTGCAGAGCACAAATAAGCTCTCACCGTGTAACAGAACCTAGGACTTGCATTCAATATTACTGAAATTTTTTAATTCCAGATAAATTGTGACTGTGAAATAGCTATAACTAGATCTTTTCCCATCCCGTTCTGTCCTCAAGTGTCTAAGTTTTGCTCCTGACACTGTAAATAACTAAGTATATTTCAAAAATGTACATATAGAAATAATCCAAATGTAGTGAGTGGGGATCACTATTCCATTATTGTACATTCCTCTATCACTTAACAATAGCAGTTCAGCCTAAATATTTACTTTACCATTTTCTGAAACAAATCTGAACAAGGCTGATGAATGTATTATGTGTTTTATATTGGACGTGGGGATAGTTGGGTTACGACAGTGGGGAATGCTATTAATAACTTCTTTTAATGCAATGTAGGCTGCAAAACCGACTTAGCTCCTTCCTTAAGAAATAAAGCCTGTATCAAAACTTTGTGCTTTTTACCATCTGAGAGAAAAGTGCTGGTATCCAGGAGAAATGGTACTTTTAAGAGCTTATGATCATGTTTTTGTTTGACCTTTATTTCAATCGACAGTTCTGCCCCTTTCTAAATGTTATGTCTATCTGGAAAGCAGCTGCCAGGTTTTTGGCTCTTAGAGAACCAGGTGGGTAAGGAGCACTGCACCTGGGTGCATTGGCCAGCAGAGGACACTTTCAGAGCTGTGATGTTTAGTCCTGGCTGCAGTTGGTGACATTGTCTATTAGTTCTGCCTTACAGCAATATTTTGTATCTTGTGTTAAGATTAAAGAGCAGCTGTAACTAAATTCAATAAAAGGAAAACAAACACAATCATTCTGATGTCAGTTCACCAATAACAATGGAGATTTTTGCACTGATCTGTCTTAATACGTTCTCCTAATCCTTATCTTGAAAGCAGCTATTTTGTCTGATTCTGAGTGATCCACTTGAAATCTTTGGTTTTACCAGCCTCTTCACAATTGGAGTTTGTGGATAACTTAAGTTCTCTTGAGTTCTATTTTTAAAAAGTGCACTTCCTGAAGATATTAATAAATTGTGAATCCTCTAAATTGACTTACCTGTATACACAAATCTGAACATTTGTGTGTGTAGACCAGGGACCAATTTTAAAACTGAAAGTTAAAACTTCTGCAAGATTTTTCTTTGTTTTTCAATTTTAGTGTACTGGAATAATTCTGCATAAAGAACTATTTATTTTATAGGCTAAATAAAGTGATAAATTGCTGGAGTTCTACTTTGTGTAGGCTTTTACATGTAATGCCAAGTGAAGTTGATAGATCTTAACTTTCTTTTTCATTGAATTATATACCTCATGAGGCTTAGAGTTAGGTGAGGGTGCCAGACCCATAGTTTTCAAGAAGGCATTATGCTTGTGAGGGGGGAAAAAAACCCAAAGCAAACAACTTCAGAATGAATGTTCAACTTAAATAGCAGTATTTGCAAGGGCAGAAGCTGGGAAGCTGAACTTTATGTGTGTCTGGCCCCTGCTTCCTCTTGCACATGGTAGAAATAGGGTTTTTCTTTAAGTTGTATTCAGCGAGCAATTACTCATCTTTTAGTTAGCTGTGTTACTTTTGTTATTATACCCATAAAGTGCAAAATAATTTCTAAAATATATTTGCTCCAAGTCACTGAGTAAAAAGAATTTTGTAAGTTGACAAAACTGAAGATGGGAATATAAGGCATTTAATGTTTGGCACACTTACTCATTGATAAAGCATTTTGGAAAGAGTTTTATGCAGAAATAATTATATGATACTAACATGACAAAACTTATATAAATGCTTTTCTGTGTAGCATTTCCGGAATTGTCCAAGCTGATGGGTGTTAAGTATAGTTCAAATTTAGATTGGTGGTGGTAGTGATTATAGAAGACAGTAGGCACATAGTAAATCCAATACATTCCATGAGCATAATTGCTTTGAACAGGGGATCTTGAATAACTTGCTAGTTAGAGGGTGTGTAATTCAAGTGTAGAGATAAAACCCATGGAATTTGGATATCCCGTTGGTAAGGTTTTTGGAAATTGTGGGGACAAAGCACTGTCTGTCTAGCACTGCTATTTGTTTGTTCAGGGTTTTGTTCACTGTAACAAGTGCAAGTGGCACTTTTTCCAAAGCAGTATCTTCACTTTGACCTGACTCAAGAAGTTTGCATACTTATGTTACCAGGCTTTACTCTAGAATGTTATCTTTCTCTACTTACCAGCGGATTTTCTACTCTTAACTTTTCTCAATTAAGCTTCTCTTCTCTTCCATGTTGCTGCACGAAGTGATACTCCCGTGGAGCCACAGCATCCCATTGGCAGTGAGACTTTGTGCCAGAGTTCAGTTGCAGAAAATGAACCAGTTAATGGAGCACAGGGTCAGGGACCAGCCAAACAAGAGAAAAATGAGGTAGTAGTTGTTTGTTTAAAAATAATGAGGCTCTTTGAGCTGCATTCTGATCACTTCATAATGATTTGCCTTTGTGTTGAGAACGTCATGCATGACAATGGGGGCTTTGGATCTTGTGTTTATTATGGTGAAAATACCACATTGCGTCTTATATAAGAAACTACTCTTTTTTTTTCCTTTTGTCTAAAGTTCTGCTGTCATATGAGTCTGTAATGCAGCTGATGAGTCTGCCTTCTCACATCAGCAGTGTTGCTAAACTGTTGAGTGTATCTTAGAAAAAGAAAAAAGCTTTGCAGTACTCAAAGACAGTAATGTTAGATTAAACAAGGCCTAAGAATCTGCTTAGTGGTTTAGGAAGGAATCTGGCATGTAGCCTGCAATTTCTGGTATTAACACCAAGTTTCATAAGTCATCTTGCATCACTTTCTGTCTAGAGCACAGAGAAATTGAAATTGGATAATTCCCTAGTAAATGTATCTTCACTGCTCAGAATCCAATAACATAACCTCTTTTGGATTCATCTTTGAAGGCTTGTGTCTTAACTGTTTTTTCCCCCCTTTTTTCTCCTTAACAGCAATATGGATAAAGTTAAATAATAGGTCAGTAGGGAACAATCAAAGCAGTTACACATTCTGTCGTTTTTCCACAGTTTTAAATCTCTCAACTCATGATGAATAACTATTGAGTATGCAGCCTGTTTTGTTTGCAGACTCCAGCTTGATTGTTCTTAAGTAAACTTTGTCTGGGCTTATGACACCTATAGGGCACCAAAAACCAGTCTGGTCTTGACAGGATTATGTTCTTGTAGACTCTGGATACTTGAGTGAGTCAACGGGGCCTACTGGAGGATTAACAAAGTCCTCCAAATCTGAGGACTTCACTCCCCTGCAGGACTTTAAGTAACTGCACTACTGCTACAATGTTGTGTATGCATATAGACAATAAGGGGAGTGAGCCAGATGTATAACAGAGTAGGCTTCCAAAGGCAAAAAAAAACCCCAGAAGCAGATGCAGTATTTACAAGAGAGAAGGAAGGCAGTAGATACTGTGCTGTGAGTGAAGATGTTGGCCTGGCTGTTAAACACTAGTAGAAAAGAATAGTACCCAGGCAACAATTTCACCTTGTTTTCTTTCCCACATCATAGTGCTACATGTGTACACCTGTGTCAGTAAGAAATTGATTGAAGTTTCTTTTCACAGCTGTATTTTTGCTTTGTTCCTGGATAGACTCCTAGATAGAGTTAGAAGCCAGAGTTTATAGACTAGAGTATCTGGGAAACATATTTTAGGTTTAGGTGTAAGT
>VZTM01036911.1:36269-60880 GCA_013400555.1 Jacana jacana
GGACGGGCGGCCCAGCACTGAGGCGGCACCGTCGTGGCTGCCAGCGGGGCAGGGCCGGCACAGTCTCTCGGCCTTGGAGAGACTTGCCACGAAAAAGACATTGAGGTGCTGGAGCGAGTCCATAGCAGGGCAGCAAAGCTGGGGAGGGGTCTGCAGAGTAAGCCTTGCGAGGAGAGGCTGAGGGAGCTGGGGTTGTTCAGCCTGGGGAAGAGGAGGCTGAGGGGAGACCTTATAACCCGCTACAACTGCCTGGAAGGAGGCTGTAGAGAGGTGGGGGTCGGGTCTGTCCTTCAAAGCCACGGGCAGTAGGACAAGAGGAAATGGCTTCGAGATGCACCAAGGGAGGTTCAGGCTGAGTATTAGGAAAAATGTTTACAGTGAAGGGGTTATCAAGCATTGGAACGGGCTGCCCGGGGAAGTGGTTGAGGCACCATCCCTGGAGGTGTTTAAAAGACAGGTTGACATAGTGCTCAGTGATGGTTTAGTGATGGGTTGTTGTTTTGTATCAGAGTTAGGTTGATGGTTGGACTAGACGATCTCAAAGGTCCCTTCCAACCTAGACAATTCTGTGCTTGTATGATTCTGAGTTTCTGTGGCCGTAATGGTGTTTAGATCCCTGCCTGGGAGCCTGGAGGAGGTCTGCAGTGTGTTACTCTGTTTAGCAATGCTGAACTCTGCTCTGTCCCTGCTGATAACCACAGCTAGTTCTGTTGATCCAGTCATATGCTGCGCGATTGTTGAGTGCTCTTGCCAGTGTTTTCTTTGGGAAAAGAACTACAAAAGTGAAACAACCTGCACAATGGAGAACAGAGGTTTTAAACAACATCGGAGAATGCTTTTTTCACGCTGTAGGATTGGTTTGGTTTGGTTTTTTTTTGTACAGCACGTTACATCCTGAACTAAATATCTGGATTTTTTGTTGTATTTAGCGATACAGGATGCTGTTCCCTTTGGTGTTGTGTGCAGTTGTGCTAGTGGGCAGCAGTAAAGTTCAAGATGATGAATGGATTGACCCCACGGATATGCTCAATTACGATGCAGCATCGGGAAGGATGAGGAGACCTTACAAGGTAGAAAAAGAAGGGTGCAAGAACACCTCTTTCCCAAACAGTCCTTCAGCCACGCCACGTGCTGTTGAAAGAAAGATCCCCCTTAAGTTGTGAAATTGCCATCTTTTTGAGGTCTGATAAAGTTATATCTGAATCTACATACAGGAAAGGGTTGTGTGTCCATTGCTAAAGTTGCAAGAAAAAAAAAGGCAGTCTGTGTTATTGTAGATCATTAGCTCAGGGCTTCTACTGACGAGTTTCTGTTGCACACTGATCAGGTTGCAGAAACCAAGCTTTTTCTCTTTTCCCAGGTGGTGGTTGAGTGGTTTCTGCAGGTTGTGGCTCCACAAGTTATTTCTCTGAGAAATATTGGGTTAAATGGCTCTTGCTGGTTTCTGAAGTATCGTGTTAAATATCTTAAGTTCCTTGCTGACAAAAATTGGGGGAGTTAAGCTTAATGTTTATATTTTACTTGAATTGTCCAGGTGCCCAGTAATGTGGGATTCGACCAGACTTGTTGTGTGAGAATATTTCAAAACTTGGCAGTGTTTTGTAGCGCTGGGCATG
This sequence comes from Jacana jacana, assembly GCA_013400555.1. Lineage (NCBI taxonomy): Eukaryota > Metazoa > Chordata > Aves > Charadriiformes > Jacanidae > Jacana > Jacana jacana. Next base: position 37,886 of record VZTM01036911.1, read on the forward strand.
AGTGTGTTCAGAGGAAGATCAGGATAGGGGGCGGGTGCTGCACTTTGTGAGCACTGAGGAGAAGATGCAGTATGAACAGCTCGTTTTAACAAGGTGAATCGTACTCCTGTGTGACAGGTGCACTCTATATACATCATGAGATGCATATTGTTTACCCAGTGCACACGTGACACTGTAAACTGCAATTGGTTGTGTGGGCACCCTTGATTTTTGTCATGCTTCAGCTTTCAAGTTGTGTTTTTGTGGTCCTGAATAATACCGTTTTAATGCTTCAGACTAATTTTCTGGAAAATACAAATGCCATTATTTCTCTCCTCCTCAGACTCTGCCTGCCCCAAATCCACCTGGTAGTTACTAGCATCCCTAAAATTCAGCAGCAAACTTTAAACTTGGTGCCCAGCTGCTTCAGCTTTTATTAAACAAAGTATTAGGAGTTTTACTGTTTTCCCACAAAAAGAGAACTGCATCTTAAGGGAGAATAACGACTGCTTTGGGTTAATCTGTGTTTTCAAGATTCCTTTGCTGCTCTGCAGGCAGGCAGGCTGTGGGCCAGCCAAGTCCTCCAAACTTTGTAGCAGTGTGACTTCCCTCATCTGTGTGATGTTGCAGTTCCTGTTGGAGACTTCCCTCCCGGCACGTACCTGGCTGTGTAGAAGCAGCACTCCTAAGACTAAGAGCGATCCACAGAAGAAAACGAGATGTTGTTTCACAAACCCAGCATGCGGGTCGTGGTGTTTACTCTCAGTCTGGGCAGCTGCGTGACCAGCTGGGCTGGGAATGGGGCTGGCTGGAAACTGCCCCTGTGCTGGCTGAGAGGGTTTTTAGCCAGCCCCTATCTAATCTGATGTGGCTGGGTGGCTCAGAGGAGGGGAAAGGGCAGGGGGGGGAGGAAAGGCAGAGCCCTCGCCTTTTGAAGGCATCAAGCATTAAGATCAACTTACAGCAGTTGTCTGTTTGGAGCCTGAAAGTGCAGCAGAGACAACTAGAGTATGCTTAGGAGAGTATTGGCAGCAAGGACCAACACTGAAGTTTTTAGCTCCTTTGCTCCTTTTAAAGTGATCTGACTATAGAATTGTAACACAGCCTATTGATAAAATTCTGAGATTCTAAAAAGAGGTGTTTTCCTTACGTGATTTCAGGCAAACTACCATGACACTGAGGAGAAGGCTGTGGATGCAGTCAGCACTGAAGTCTTACTGAGGTCTTCAAGGGAAGTAGATTCCTTGCAACAGAAGGTTTGTTACAGAACTTCAGAATGTTTTCCAGCCTTTTATAATTTGTGCTTTCTGATGGTGCTTTTCTGGGTAGCATAGACGGGTGAATTGCTGGCATAATTCGTGAGGGACCATGGGTTATGTAGGGGAAACCTCTTCGTTGAGAGGAGACTGGAAGTGGTTTGAACTCAGCTCTGGATTGCTGCTCTGCTTACCAAGGTGTGTTGCCTCAGACGTTTGATCGTGTAACAGGGGCTGATAGCTACCTGTTTCTGTCCAGTGTCAACACATGAAACGGGGGCCTTGGTGTTGCACCAAGCTGCCAAAAGCTAAGAGACCTTTCCTTTCCAAGTTGTTCAGTTCTGTGGGATTGTCAGGGTGGGCTGTGGGCAATAGAAAACGAGCTTGTGGCTGACTGTACTGTGTAACACTGCAGCTCTCGGAAGCTGCTGTAAAGCTCCCCCCCCCACTTCTTCCTCTGCGATTGGGAGGATGGGATGATGCTCCAACTTCCCTCAGCCGTTTGGAGACCCAATGGAATACAACATTTTAATGTTGTCATAGTTACTTAGTATTTTTTACAGTTGTTGTTTTTTGTTTGTTTTTTATTTTATTTTATTTTATTTTATTGTTGTAAACTTAACATTTAAGGAGATGTGGATCTTTAGTGTTTTCTAGGTTTACTGAGGTTAGTATTCAGACCATATCACTAGCAGATCTGAAATCTCCAGTCCCGTGAAAGTAATCTCTTCAGCAACTGCAAGCGCTTTCGATCTGGTGAACTCGTCATGGGATTATTGCTAAACTAAAGAAATGGGCCTCTCTTAATCCTCTTGGTAGGGGGCTGATTTTTTTCTCCTGTGAACAAGCTGCTTTGGGGAAGAAGTGACTGAACTGGCTTTATGTTGCAGATTGCAGAATGTGAGCAGAGGAATGCCAAATCACGCGAAAGCCGTAGCTTTTATATTTTTAAGCGATACTTGAATAAGATTTTAAATGAAGCTGGAAAACTTGGCCTTGTGAGTATTTGAACGTGCATGAAAAATTAATTCAAATTCATATGTGTTTTTCATAGTTATTAAGTATTGATTATTCATTCTGGCTTACTTGACATTAAAATGCTGGGAATGTGTACATCCACGTCGCTCTTAGTTACCGGGGTTTGCTCAGGAGAGACGGTTGCCCTTGGGTCTGTAAAGCATCTGGAGGGAGGCTGCAGGGACTGAAGTGTGAATCTAAATGTCTGTTGCTGGGATGGGGCTACAGTAATGCCCTGTTCAGGTCACGCTAATGGTTGTTAAACTTGGAAGAGACAGATTTTTGTTTGTTTATTTGTTTGTTGTAGACCTTTTAGGCCTTTGTTTTAGACTCCACCACTCTTAACTCTCTAGGAATATTAGAGCTTGTTAGGGTTTGTGTATAGGAGTCACCTTATTACTTCATTATCTTGTCCTTGGAGATAGTTTTTTCTATTCTGAGGCAGAGGACTAAAACCAAACAACGTTATACTTAGCAATGTAAAATTTCTATTTCATTATTTAATAGCTTCTGCTTGCATTACCCAGCTGTGATCAGGGCAATAGTCCGTTAGTAATTAATACTTGTTAATGAGAAATGGCTCTAAAATTTGAGTGACAGGAGTGATAACCCACTTTGTTTTTTAGTTTTATTTCTGTAGAATTGAAGGAGTACAACCCAGTTGCACTCATGTTTTATATTGTTTAGAAGAATGAACAAAAGAATGATAGAATCGTAGTGCCCCCCCTGTCCCACGTCCTCATCCCGCAGTCAGTCTGCTTCCCAGAGCTGCTGGTACATCGAGAGGCTCTTTCACAAGCGTTTGCACAGGGAAACGGGTTTTCATACGTAATTCTGTTTCCAAATAAGCAGCTTTTAACCAGCATTTTGCTTTGTTTTGAATTCAGCCTGAGGGAAACGTGGGCCGTGTCCATTACGATGCTGAGATCATCCTGACAAAAGAGACGTATTTGGAGATCCTCAGGTTTCTCAGTGAGGAAACCTGGCAGTCGGGCGCTGTGGATGATGCACTTAGTGATATTTTGATCAATTTTAAGCACCACGATTATGAAGCTTGGCACTGGAGATTTGAAGACACTTTTGGAATTGATCTGTATAACGTGTTTATGGTAAGGGAAGAAGAAAGGATTGGTGGTGGTGGTGTTCAGTTGCTGTTTTCCCCAGTTTCTTTGTGCAAATTTAGCCAATGACCGTCCCGTCTCAACTCCACACCTAAACCAGTTCTTCCCATCGTCCTCAGTGGGTTTGTGGTTGCTGAAGGTAGAGGCAATGTGTTCACTTGAAATAAGAACAGAAGTTTTCTTCCTGCTCTGGTCATCTTTTCTGTGTGTAGCTCTGTATTTTTTTCTGTTGTGCTTTCATTCTGTGTCTTTTACACCTGTTGTGTGACTCATGCGCCTCTAGTACTTTCTTACCACTTAAATTGACTACTTGTGCATTATAAATTCTCCAGATTTGCCTTTTGTTCAGCTCCCCCAGAGGCCAACAGCTCCTGCAGGAGTGGGAATATGTTTATATTGAGACAGGTATATATTTGAGGGCTTAGAGTTTATGGGGTACAGGTTTTTGTGAACTTCATGGAAAAAACTGTGTATAGTTTTGGAGAGAAGGGGAGCGTGGCTGTGTGAAGCCTCACATTCTCTACAAGGGAATGAGGAAGGGCTAAGCTGAGGACCTATAATAAGCTGAAGCTCTCTGAATAAATCTCTGTCGTTCAGAATATGCCAGCGTTTTATGCTGACACAATGCTGAAAGAAGCCTCTAGTTTTGGGGGAGTTCCTTGGAAGCCAAATGAAAAAAGCCAGCTGTCAGCAGCGCACCCTCACTCTTAGGGGTCCTCGCCTGGAAGGAGACTGTAAAGTGCTTCTCTGCAGTCTGGTCAATTCGGCCAAAACCATGACAGTAGGTAAGGTGAGAAATGTTGTAAGGAAGAAACAGCTAAGTATCACAAGAAGGAAACGAGGAACTGCAAGGTAAAGCTGTGCTAGGAACAACTACGAGTAGTTGTAGTATAACTGCTATGGAATAACTGAGTAGGAACACCGGGAAACTTTCTGCCTTGTAGTGCTGCAGCCGCGCTGTGAAAGCAAGGAGAAGGTCTCTCAGCCATTCTCTGCACATCACACGAGTGAAAACAAAAGTTGGAAGTTCCTACATGTGTATGAGCAGTAAGCTTGGAAAATTCCAAATCTAGAGCACAATTTTTTTCCTGTTTTCTTTTTCAGATACTCCTGTGCTTAGTGTGCATTGTCATTGTAATAGCTACGGAGCTCTGGACACACATTCATTGGTTTGTTCAGCTGAAACGCGTTTTATTAATAAGTTTTCTCATCAGTTTTGCGTGGAATTGGCTTTACTTGTATAAGGTGAGTTCTGAAGTCTGAATGGCTTTTAGACTTAACATTTTACAGCCATAGAATCATAGAACATTTGGGTTGGAAGGGACCTTGAAGTTGACCTAGTTCCATCCCCGCTGCCATGGGCAGGGATACCTGTCACTAGAGCAGGTTGCTCAAAGCCCCTTGAACACCTCCTGGGATGGGACCTCCACAACTTCTCTGGGCAACCTGCTCCAGCGTCTCACCACCCTCAAGGAAAGAATTTCTTTGTAGATCTGATCTAAATCTCCCCGCTTTCAGTTTAAGCCCATTGCCCCTCATCCTGTCACTACTAGATGTCAGCAGAGTACTTTTGCCCTGAACGTTGTGTCTTTGAAGTTTGCTCTTTTGGTAACCTAGGCTCCCTTTAGAGACTAGCTGAGAGGCGTTCATCTTGGCAGTGTTTACCCACTCCCAGGAGGTTGCGTGTTAAATTGCTTAGGTAGCAAACTTCTCTTCCTACAGCTGTACCCAGTTAGTTATCTCAACGCAGGTAGGAGCAGACGTGGTTAGCTGAGGTGCGGGGATGCGGGTGTTCTGTGCCCAGCGCCACCCCGGTTTGTTTCACAAGTAGGACTCCCTCTCCTGCAGCTGGCCTTCGCGCAGCATCAAGCAGAGATTGCGAAGATGGGACCCTTTGATAACGTCTGTGCCGAGAAGCTGGACTGGGGGGGAAGTCTTATCGGTAATTACTTGTTTTGGTTGTTTGTAACAGTAATTAAGATGACAGAATAGCTGGTAAGGGATTCCAAGAATGCTCTCGACTTCCTGCCGAGCAGCAGGCTGAATCCTCAGCAGTACCCACTCTGCGGTGTTGCGGTGTTGTTTCCCCTTCCGCCAGACTTGCCCCAGGGCTGTGCCGGGGAGCGGATCCCAAACCTGCGCTTACACCCTGNCGTTTCCCCTTCCGCCAGACTTGGCACAGCCATACTTGCCCCAGGGCTGTGCCGGGAGCAGATCCCAAACCTGCGCTTACACCCTGCCGCTCTCTCCCTTGTCACTCACCCGAGAGTGCTGCCCCAGCCCCCCCGTCCCCGCCGTTCCGGGTGGTTTGTGGAAGACGGGAGGGCAGACGGCGAGAAAAAGATACTTCCTTCCCTCTCCCAGGCCTGTGAGCGAGGACAATGGACTTCAGAAATTAGATCTCTACTTGCTCTCGTTTCGTTATTTTACAGACAAAGCTGAATTCTCTTTACTAGCCATTATTTATTATCCAATTATCCATAACATCTATTTCTGCAAGTAGTAAACGCGTGTCTCTGCTTTGACAACAGAATGGTTCAGAAGTAAATGGACGTTTCAGGACGATCCCTGTCAGAAGTACTATGAGACTCTGCTAGTAAATCCTGTTCTGCTGGTTCCACCCACAAAGGTACACCCCGAGCCTGAGGAGACTGCTCCCCTTGGGCTCTGCAGCCAGGAACACCGCCGGTTCTCTGCTTGTGTTTTTCTAGGCGCTGGCGATTACTTTCACCAACTTTGTGACTGAGCCTTTGAAGCACGTGGGGCAGGGGATGGGCGAGTTCATCAAAGCGCTCATGAAGGAGATACCGTTTATTCTGCAGGTTCCGGTGCTCATTATGATGGCTCTGGCTGTCCTGGTTTGTATTCATTTAATCTTATTTTATCTACAGTATGGTTTATTTCTTAGGTGTAGTGCTGAACAGATCTCTTGGCACAAAAGAAATTATTGTGACTCCACCGCCTCCCTGGGCAGCCCATTCCAGTGCCTGACCACTCTTTCTGGGAAGAATTCTTTCCTAATGTCTAGCCTAACCCTACCCTGCTGCAGCTTGCAGCCATTCCCTCTTGTTCTATTGCTAATTGACTGTGAGAAGAGACCAGCACAAATGGCTCTCTACAATGTCCTTTCAAGCAGTTGTAGAGAGTGATGAGGTCTCCCCTCAGTCTCCTCTTCCTCAAACTAAACAGTCCCAGCTCCCTCAATCGATCCTCGTAAGATTTTTTCTCAAGGCCTTTCACCAGTTTCATTGCCCTCCTCTGCACTCGCTCCAGCACCTATTATAAATAGGATAAAATAGTATTAAACTGCTTAAAATCTTAGATTCTATGACTTATTGCCCAAATGTAATACAGTATGTAGTTCTAGCATTGGCATCATGTACACAAAAGCAATGAGTTAGAGCCTGCAGCATCTGTACAGTCGCACCAAAGATGACCACTGCCCAGTCTGGCAGTGCCTGCACTGGGGTCAGACTGTGCAGAGCTTGGCTTCTGCTGTAGCCCTTCTGATCACCCGAGCTTTTCTCTCGGTGTGTTTCAGACACTGACGTTTTGAATTCTCTGTGCGACCCCACAGGCTGCAAATATTTAGTGTTTTCTTCTTTCTCCTTCCCCCAGGCTTTCTTCTACGGCGCGGGATCATCGGTGTCTGTGTTGAGATGCTTAACGTCTTCTCAGAGGAAAGTTCTTCCTCCGCCTGACAGTCACCAGGAGCAGATAGACTTTGGGCAGTATGAGGGGAGTAAAGCAGACGGCTGTTACTTGCAGAAGCCTCCCTATTATAGAGGATCTTATGACAGAGGAGATGCTCCTGTGAGAGCAGGCACTGGCAGCAGAAGCCCGGACACGGTGCACACAAGCGATGAGCCGGACAAGCAAGTAGAAGAGTGTCGCAAGCCAGAACCTGGTGTATGTTAGTCTGGGGGCTCATTGAGCTGGGATTAAATGGAATAGATTTCAGTGTCACCTGCTAGAATGTGTTTAAACAACCAGCCTAAGCCAGCTGCTGGGGTGAGAGGAGTTAAGGGAGTACCTGTTCCCCTGCAGAACAGGGTGGTAGGGGCATCTTGCACATATTTTTTTCCTGCAAAACTAGTATGCGATGGCTCACTGTGGCAGGAAACTACTAAGCTACTACTCTACTTCTGTAGTAAAGACTTTAATAACTTCTCTTTTGAGAGATCGATAGTTCCGTCAGCCTGGGCAGTAATTACTACCTGCAGAGGAAAGGTGGGGAAAAGCAGCAGCGCTTTCTCCTCTCTAAAGGAGAGAAAACTAAAGCCAGGCTTGGCCCCTGCGTTGTGCTCATTTCCCTAACGCCTTAGGATGCAAAGGTAGCAGTCACGCTCTGGGGAGTTCTGCCCCTCGAGCCGAGATGCACCTGAAGCACTGGGTGCTGTCACTTCAGATTGCTTGATTAATAGCTTATTATTAATTTTTACAGAATAGATTGCACACTGAGTCTGGAGTTTGTAGACTAGAAACTATCACAGCTGAAAACCTTACTGAAGAACACGTACTTGAGCAGCAGAAACAGGAGACAGGCAAAGGAGAGCGAGAGACTGGAGAAAACTGTGATCCTAATAAAAACCTGGAAGGGGAAAGTTCTGTAAGTGAGCCATGTGAAGAGAAGAAAAAGAGTGGTTCCCAGGACTCGCAGGACGGAGACTGAGGAAGCCCCGGGATCTGCTGTAAGTTTTGGCTCATCTTTGGTTATCATGTACTTGCTGGTTCTGCCCGCGCTCTCACCCCTAGAACAGCGTGTGTCTGAGCGGCTTGGGAGCTCCTCTCTGGTCAGAGCTTTAGGGAGCACAGCTGCAAGCGAGGGAGGCTTTTAAAACCCCAGAGACTGAGCACATGAGCTTTTCACTTCAAATGCCAGAAGTGGCACATCTGGCTGTAAGCAGCCAGGAAAACAGGCTTGTGGGGGGGTGCTGCTTGTTTGAAATCAACTTTGTGCAGAACTGGCGCCTCGGTGGTGGGAAGGCGCTGCTGCTCTGTCGTCTGTAGCAAACACAGCTCAGCGGGAACAAGCAGGCAGCCGGGGGGGAGCTGCTCTATCGTGTCACAGGCACAAGGCTAATAGCAGCTCAGATGGCTGGGGATTACATTTTGGGTTGTAGTCTTTAAAACCAGTTTGCTGCTCGACAGCTCAGTGATTTTCTTCTGGTCTAATAATGTGCAGAGGAGGGGGCAGCTGAGGTTGTAGGGGGTGTTTCTTTAAGGCAATTTAAAGCTGACTGGGGAAGCAGTACGTACAAGCACTGAAGGCCAGCACCATACCCTGATGGTAACACATGGGCCTTGGAAGAATATACTGGCCTTTCTGCTTAAAAGCAGGTTGAGGACAGTTTCAGGTTACGGGAACTAAAACTAGGGTTTGATTTAATTTTTTTAAAAATAGTAATTACAGAAAGAGTTTGGAAGAAACAAAGACACCAAGTACTGAAGCTGTTTCGCAGTATATTTTTTTATTATTTAAAAAAAAAAGTATAAAAGAAAACAGGACCTTTCTCCAGGGAGGTACAAATCAGGAAAAAAATAATCAAGTTTCCTTTGAAAAGAACATAGAAGTTCAGGTCTTACACTGGATGGAGCCAGTGGGAGAATCCACCCATCAGCAAAGAGTACCTTGCCCGGGAAAAGTTTCCTACTACTGTTCTCAGACTAGAGGCAGTGAAGAGGGAGGGACAGTCATCACTATCTCAGGCGCTGCTGCAAAGAGCAGCAGCAACTCTAACTACTGCTCACCAGTGGGATGCTGCTGCTATTTATATAAAAAATTATTAGAAAGGGGACAAAACTACCACGGGCAGTCTTCTGTAAAAGGCATGTATATTTGCCAGCAAACAAAAACGGTACCTCGGACGCTACTGTACAGCACGGGCCTGTTTCTTCCTTCAGCCAGAGTTTGGTCCCTTTATAGTTGAGGGCAAATGGACTCTCTGTTCATCCATTCTCTTAGCTTGGGATCGTAAAATCAGGCTGAAAAAATCCTCATCCGGTACGGTCGGTCCTTTTGCAGATGATGGAGGAGCACATCTTTGATCATCCAGTCTGGAACCCTACAGACAGACCAAGCAAGAGCGCTGCATGTTCCCAGGAACATATGTGATAAAATTGGCAAACAATATAAGTGAAAAATTACTAAAAGCTTTTGGTTTCAGTCCTAAGGCTCCTACAAGGCTTTAATTTGTAAGTTTTGTTTCAAGTTAAACTCCTCAAATGAAGTAAGACGTTAAAAGTGCAAATGGTTAAAGAATTTAAAAGCTAGAATGGTTCCTTCAAACCACCCGTCCACACGTACCTGAAAATAACCCCCCAATTTAGCCCTTTAGTCCTACTGCAGAACAAAATCCAAGTGTCCTTTGTCCAGAAGAAGACTTTGAGCATTAGTACATAGTATTTCTGCTCTCGTCCAGTAGAAAAATTCAGGGAAAATTTTTACACTGAAAGGGTCATTAGGCATTTGGAGGTATTTAAAAGAGGGGTTGACGTAGAGCTCGGTGACATGGTTTAGTGATGGGTTGTTGGTTTTTATCAGAGTTCAGTTGATGGTTGGGCTGGATGATCTCAAAGGTCTCTTCCCAACTATACCATTCATAGAATCGTTCAGGTTGAAAGTGACCCTTGGGATCATCGAGTCCAACCATCAGCCCTACTCCACAAAGCTCTCCCCTACACCAGATCCCTCAACACCACAGCTAATCTACTCTTAAACACAGTCAGGGATGGGGACTCCACCACTTCCCTGGGCAGCCTGTTCCAGTGCCTGACCACTCTTTCTGGGAAGGATTTTACCTAATGTCCAGCCTAACCCTACCCTGCTGCAGCTTGCATAAAATTCTATGATTTTATGAAAATATCGTTGGCTTCCTTTCCTTACACAGAAGTTGGAAAGCAGCCACACCTTTGTCAGATTTGGAAAGGCTAAATTTAAAGTTTTCCTCTAAACTCAAAAGACCAGTAGATTTTAATCAGGGTGTTAGAGAGCAGCTCACAAGCAGCTCTCACCCAGCCACCCCCTCCATGCTCGGAGAAGACGATTCTCCAAGCACGAGGCTGTCACCCTGGGCTGGCCTGGGGGCTGCAGCCATCCACAGTAGCTCCTTGTAAAGAATTACTGACATTAAATTCTCTTTGGTCTAACTGGTGTCTGTACCGTGCTCTGACTGACAATCCGCCACCTCACCTGTACATTGCCAGGGACTGTTACTTCACCTAACTGGAGTGATGGTCACTGTCACCACTAAAAGTGTGTAAGTTGGGGTTCCTGGTGTATCTGGTGCTCTCCCAGCCAGTCGGATCGAAACACTTCTCCTTGAAGTCATTCTACACACTCTTTTTAATAGCCTCACTTGTTTGCCTTCACCTTTTTGGCATTTTTCAACTTTAAATGGTTAAAGTGGTATAAATACCCAAATTGCACACTGGGCACTGGACAATTTGCGGGGAAAAATCCAGACAACAAAGCAGAAACGGTAAAAAACCCAAGATGATCTTGGAAAGAAAACGCTCATTTGTTGGTTCTCATCTGCCAAATGGAGCTGTAGCTCAAAACGCGACACGCAAGGTGGTTTACCTGAGGAAACTAAATAGCAGGAGGCACAAATCAAAGGCCCGGGGAGTGGGAAGCGGGAGAAGTTTAGTAAGAGCCTTACCTGGCATTTTACCAGTCTGTCGAAGAAGTCGTCGTCCAGTTCCCTGTTGTTACTCGCCACGAGGTGCCCCAGGACTGAGCGCGTGCTGTGCTGGTGGAGGCGGAGCCCGGGCAGGTTGCTGAAGCTCGCGCGCTGGTCGTCCAGCCGCCGGCTCTGTGAGCTGGCCAGGAGGTCGAGAAATTCATCTGTGTGGGGCGAGACCACAGAAGTAGAAAAGGCTGGGGAGGAGGAAGAAGACAAGTTAGCCTAGAAAGAAGTTCCTCTCCATAGCAGGTGTTGCACACAAATGCAGTTTTTCAGTAGTACTCGGCGGGAACTCAAGTCAGATGGGGGGTTACTATGTAAAAATTACATTTTCTCATTGTTTTAGGTGGAGTAGAGGATGTGGCCACTGAAGCAGCTGAGAATCTGTTCTTCTCCTGGAAGTGGCATCTCTGATCGTCCATCCTGTTACTCTGGAACCGGCTCAGCAGATCAAAGAACCCTTCATCCGCCACTGTCTCTCGACTGGTTTTCTGAAGAGGAGAGAAGAGTTAGGGGTACTTTGAACTCAAGAGATCCTTAAATTAGGACAGCTGCATCACAGGTTCAATCCAAGAATGTGTTTGATATTTGCACATCTGAAATCCATTAAATGAATTTTGTTAGTCAGCCATTTCTAGAGACAGAGATTTATCCTAAGAAGAAATGCTAATAATATGGCGAGCGTTTTTGGAAGGTCAAATAAATATATTAGAAACGTTTTGTTCTCTGAGAGAGAGGGTACTCTCTGATCAGTACAGCTGGAGCTACTCCTCCTCAGCCATGAATCCACCAAACCCCAAAAAAGTCCGTGAAAGAAAAAACCAGGACCAGCAATGACCAGTTTCCATCGTGTCCTCAGGTCTGTAGTGACAAGCACTCATCTCTCAGCTACAGCAATGACTTAGGTCTTTTATTTTTACTTGGCTCTGTCAAGAGTGCAATAACCTAAAAGGTGTGTCAAAACCACCCCCGCTGCCTGAGTCGGCCAAGCTAGGTTTTGGGCAGCATGGAGAAGCGGGGTCTAGGAGGGACTAGAAATCGAAGATACGTGCGAGCTGAGCTGTAACGTTAGAAAATCCACCGGGAAAAGTGTGGCGATGGCAGGAAGAGCTTAAAGCTGGCACCACCCCCGAGGCAGCTGTCGAGCGGCACATTCGGCGTGGCCTTACAGAGGGGCAGCTGCAGGAATCCCCTCTCCATAGTTCGCGTCAGACAGAGGTTAGTCAAGGCCATGCTCTCCACAGCTCACCAAACCTACCCTCTGAGAGTTTGGAAGTCGATGATCAATAGAATTACTGGCATCCTGCAACACTTTGGAAGTGGTGCCGGTTTTGTACTTTTTGCCTTTTAGTCGATTTACAAAATGCAGTTTTGCTGAAGGTTTGGCAACCAGTGGTTTCTGTTTAGCAAGAATCTCACTGTTCCAGTTCTGGACCTAAGAAAACAAGAGTCATGAAATTAAGCCTTCTGATTTTAGTTACCTCTTCCTTGCTGCTGCTTTTCCGCCCCTCCTGAAGCAGCTTTACATTATTCAGTTTATTGAACCAGGAGGCTGTGACAGCTCAGGGTTTGTTTCTATTGTTGGGGCTGCCATTATGGGGCTGTCGTTACCGGAAGCAGGTCAGCTCTGTGTCTGCTCACTCTTTTACTTGAGCTGTAGGGCGGCACCTGCTTGACTGAAAAGGCGGTCAGATAGTACATTTACTCAAAGACAGGGGTTTCCTTGCTGACTGCGGTGTGGGAAGTGTGAACACACCAGTGCAGACACAGCTGGCATCGCCCCCCTGACCTTCTTCAAATTGGAAAGAAAGAAGAAAATGCCCATAGTTTCAGTTTTGTTAGAGCAAACCCAACCCTGATACAAACCCAGGCGCTCAACCAGCCCTCTCCAAAGTCCTTGGTAGACACGAAAGTCCCAGTAAAGATTAAAAGGGAGAGGGAGAAGAATGCCAGCACAAGAGCAAAGAGGAAGAACTGTCCCTTGTCACTGAAGGACAGAACAGATAGCTTTATCAACCTGACAGATTGTCTCTACGTTTCTTTTAAAATACACAGAATTATCCACAAAAACGACTGCTTTTTCTACAGCTGACAAACTCTTAGAGTAACTGAACGAAATCACGTCTCTGGATTCAACATCAAGAACCGTGAGCACAATCACAAATCTTTCAGCAGCGCTGCCCGCCCCAGGGCATTGCCTTTTGAAGGCTTAGTTAAGATCAGGACCCAGATTCCAGCCCAAGCCGCCAGCCAGCATCCTCTCAGTCAAACCATACATCGTTCTAGATAGCGAAGGCATCGATGCAGTGAATGCTCAGAATCTACCAAATTGAGGACCTTGACAAAAAGCCCTTTATAATGGCTAAGCTGCAATTCTAGGTTAATACTTTATTACAAAAATCCCCATGAACTATTTTTGTAGGTTTAGGGCACAGACTACCATGGGCTATGCTTTTAAAAGGTAGCCAGACAGACAGATTCAGAGAGTACAAAACTGCAGCTGATACTGGCCAAAAGCTGCAGAGAAACCACCCTGGACTAAACGCATGATCTTTTAGAGTGGGCACAAAGGGGCTCTCGTGCACCAGTGCACCAGTGCTGCTCGACCATAAGGTGAGATGTTAAGCTGTGAGATTTAATTTCCTGATTGATAAAGGTGATGGAAGGCTTAGCATCACTTGAGGAGATGGGAATTAGAGATCCCAGTATGGAAGCAAACCCAGCAATTTTTAGTCTGCCCCTGGGGTCCTTGCTGTCCGGGTGCCAGCCCGTGTCTCCAGGCAGTGTGCTTTACCTCTCCGTGACTCAGTGCCGGCATTTCAAAAGAGCACCCTCACTCGAGACGGATGCTGAAAACCCCAGTGGTGGGCAAGTTGGTAGAAATCCCAAGGTGTAAAGCATGTATTTTAAGTGCCTACAAAATGACTGTAACCAAAGAAAAAATGTTTACAACAGCTGAACTAAAGCTTAGAAACGTTCTGCCCAGTCGTTTCCATACTGCATCTTCAAGCCATTTTGAAAGAGGAGAGAATTCCTTTGGTGCGTGCACCCTGCAGGCGCCTGGGGGGAGCCAAGCCAGTGTTCCGGAAGGCATCGCTACCGTCAGGTGTGGGGGCTGCTGACCCCATCCCACACGACACGGGTGTTAGTTGTTGGAACCCATAGACCCGCTTTCACCTAACTCTTAGATCAACTAGAAGAGGTGACGCAAGCGACGCCTCGGTACTCTGCTGAGTTCTTTCAGAGCTGTCGAGTATAAAACTGGCTGTTGCTGACTGGTGAGGTTAAAAACCTTAGAAATATTTCACTGCAATCTCACTGGCAGAACAGAAAGCAGGAAAGTGCCAACCTTTTCTGGTGTTAATTTCATGAGTTCCATGTTCTCCATACTGTGACGGCGTCCTACTCTCGGTCTGGTACCTTCAAAAGAAAATTGAGGTCATCTTTTGATCATTACGGTTTATGGTGTCCCCTTCAAAGCTGTGGCTGGACTCATCTAAGGTCCAAGGTACAGCAATTCTGAGTTCCAAATTAGTCAGTTAAATGTATCATCAGAGAATAAATAACCACTAGCAAAAGCAGCCTTCAAAACCACAGCTACCTAAGTTGCTTTCTTGGGACAGCAGAGAAGGACCATGGGTCTCTGAACAGAGGAACGTCAAATGAAATGGCTTCTGCTGTACCCCAGTGTCACTGAGATGGGAGGAAATAAAAAGGGACGTGTAATTTGGCAGCAAGTAAATACATTTCCCACATTAAAAAATAAAACAGGGGGGAGGAGGGGAACAATTAGAAACACCATGGGAAGAAACTAAGCAGTAACCTGGGATTCACAACATAAATCCTCCAGGAAAGGAGGAGCTCAAGGGGTCCAACAGTGCAGAACCAACCTTTTTTTGCTGATGGGGGTGAAAGGGCAAACCTGCCTACTCAACCATCTCTAATCAGAAAACAACACAGAAACAGATGCTTTTTGCAGTTCAGTTAGAAAGCGTGGCAGAGATAGGCACGTACCATTCAAATTGTTATCTACTACATGGCTTTCTGNGATACACTTCCCATATTAAAAAATAAAAAATAAAACGGGGGAGGAGGACCATGGGAAGAAACTAGGCAGTAACCTGGGATTCACAACATAAATCCTCCAGGAAAGGAGGAGCTCAAGGGGTCCAACAGTGCAGAACCAACCTTTTTTTGCTGATGGGGGTGAAAGGGCAAACCTGCCTACTCAACCATCTCTAATCAGAAAACAACACAGAAACAGATGCTTTTTGCAGTTCAGTTAGAAAGCGTGGCAGAGATAGGCACGTACCATTCAAATTGTTATCTACTACATGGCTTTCTGACATCATGGAGTTGTTTGTGCTGTAGCTCAATCCAAGAACCATTTGAAGATCTGAGAGGTTAAGTCTAGCTGTGAGTTCCCCACTTCTATCTCCCACCTGCAAGCAAATACAATAAGCAGTCCTTTTACACCTGTGTAAACACACAGCAAACCTCAGCCCCTAGATTTCCAAGAGGAAAAGGCTGAAAAAACTTTTCCTGGTTGAAAACGGAGAGAATCGTCTTTTTAGTGAAATGGGTAACAACTAAAAGGTTGTTCCCTGACCCCCTGCGGGGCTGTCACCTCGAGTTCCACACAGAGGTTGCTGGAGGTGGCATGAGAACTAAGGAGGTGGTTACAACGAGACATGGCTGAAGCAGTTTGGAACCTAATCCACTCTGTTACTCAGATTGGCGTGCATGGCCTCGCCTCCGTAAAACCGCTGCGGACGTGAGAGCAAAAGCCAAGAGGCAACACACAGAGAGTGAAAATCGTACCTCTCTTGAAATCTCCAGGTGCCTTTCTGCAAAATGCATAGCTTGGTCATGGTTTCCCAGAGCCGTGTAGGCGTTCCCGAGACTCCAGCATGCTCTTCCTTCACCAATTCTGCAGGGGAAGAAACACATTGTGCCTTTACTCAGTGAACACCAGGGGTCAGGTTTTCCTAATGCCGCCACTATGAGATTGCAGCCCGAGAAAAATGAAGACTAAGGTCCAAAACCATTCCAACACCTCAAGTACCGCATGTAAAGAAGTCTGATCTGGGTATAACCATCCATATCAACTAATCTCGTAAAAAACATAATCTTTAAGCTTGCAGCGAGCAAGGCACTTGGGCTTGAAAGACTGGACCATTTTATAGCCTACTTTGCTTTCCCTCAGATTGCACACCTTACTGTTCTTCATAGGGTCTGCTTATTGCCTTACAGGAAGTGCATTTCAAACTTGTAACAAAGTTCAGTTGCACCCAGCATTATAAAAAAGGCCTTAGAAATCACAATTATAAAATAAGCACTACTTGTTACTCTGTTATCCTCCTTTTCCAATCCCTTCCCACATTCTTCATTTGTGGAAAAGTAGGAGACAGTTCATGTGAAGGTATGCAAATTTATTGTAATGAAGTCATGAAAAGAGACATCTGATTTTCCTAAATTTACAAAGATGCTGCAGAAAGGAGATGCAGAGACAGTTGTCCAGCAATTTGTCTTTCATCTCAGGCTCGTTAGCTGTGATAACTTCACAAGTCTTTTTTCCCCAGCATCCTTGGGAATTCAGGTCAGTTCAGCTATTGCACACCCAATGGGGACAGAGTCAAATACACATTAAACAACCTCGTGGGCCTTACTTATCACTCAATTCCTGTGCAATCACAAGGTGTTTCAAATGATAATCAATTGCTTTTTCATAGTCCTGAAGCAAAGTGTAGGTGTTCCCAAGGCTGTAGCAGGCCTGTGCTTCCACGGCTCTGTCCTTAAGCTGTCGAGCCAGCTGTAACGTCCTCCTGAAAGAGAGGGTTCGTCACCTCGGTAATCACAGCAAGGACAAGGCTTTTAAAGGAGACTTGCACAAGTAAAAATCAATTATCAAATTAAACGAATCAGGGCACCAAGCTGGCAAATTAGCTGCCAGCCAACCACTATCTTGTAAATTTGTAAGAGTTTAAGTAAGGGCTTTAGTGTCTCTCTTCCCTCCACTATTTCCATTTGCTTTATTGGAAAGCAGAGTGATCCATGGAACAGCATCATGTCATCTGACTGGATTGCTTCACCAATGGCTTACAGCGTTCTCCCTGGCAGGATGCACGTGAAACAGCTCAGTACCAGCATTCCAATAAATACTGTGTGTTCTCCATCAACAAGAGCAAGCAGCCCTGTAACCGCCAAGGCAGCCTGTCCCTGCTGGGTAAGAAGAGTTTGAGAGCTGAAAAGAATCTCAGCAGGATTCAGGGACTATTTTTTTTTTCTCTTCTCAAAGAGAAGACCTAAGTCCTGAAATCCACGTTAAAAGGCTAACACCTACACTGTGTCGTGGCTGAGCTTATCTTGTCATAGAATCATAGAACAGTTTGGGTTGGAAGGAACCTTTAAAGGTCATCTAGTCCAACACTGTCCCTGCAACAAGATTAATTGTGCCCCTCCCTTAAAAGAACAGTTAAGCAACGGGGGAAAAAACTTTTGCTACACAAATGCAGCTAAGTACGTGTTTCAGTGTGTATGTTGAAGAGACGGCTATTCTATGGTGAGTTCAAGCCCCAGGCACAACAGAAGTAAAGTATATAAGAAGAGGTATAAGTGTATAAGCAGTCAACTAACTTGTAGTATTCAGAAGCAGTTTCAAATTCCCCCAGGAATATGTAGGCATTTCCAAGGTTGCTGTATGCTCTTCTTTCCGCTGATCTATCACCAAATTCTTTTGCAATTAGGAGACGCTTAAAAATGTGAAATAATTGTGTTATTTAATCAATTTTGTACCTTGTGACATACATTTGCAAACAGAAATACCTGTTCAGAGTTACATCTGTTCTTTAGGCCAACGGTGCCAAAGAACAGCTGAACTTGAAGCTGTGCCATTAAGATTTAAAACTTGCACTAAAAAGAGCTTGCAACAAGATCCAGCACAACATATGTAGTTAAGGTGAGGAGCAACTGGCAATATTTTGCTAGACCATAATTGCTTACTAGCACATTCTTGTACCTGTTCATGGGCTAAAACTGCACTCCTGAAATTGCCCAGAAGATAGTGTGTGTTCCCCAGGTTCCCAAAGGCACGTCCTTGTGCTGCTCTATCACCCAGCTCTGTTACTATTGTCAGGTTTTCCCTGTTTTGGGGAAGCAAGAAGAGAAAGAATGGTGACTTTTATGAGGTTTTTTCCCTCACTCTCAATTATATTATAGTAAGAAATAATCTTCTTTCTATTTATATAAAGGAAAAGGTAGAACCATTCTACTTGGGCCTATTTTAATGGCCTTTAGGCAACCACGAATCTTCCACTGAGATGGAAACATTTCCCGTGAGATACCAAACTGAACTGCATTCCTACTCAAGCTGGTGTGCTTGCTTCTGGTTGAAGAGCTACACTAGGTACAGGCAGACCAAGGTCTATTGTTGTCTCAGTCTGGTTTGAAGAGTACTACTGGATTCTAGCATAAGGGAAGGTCTTATCAGGTAATAAGAGGTCCACTAAAAACGAGCACAGCAACCAGAGAGTGCACTCCCCAATTCAAAAGGGAAAAAACTCCCAGGTACCACTGTTCTGCATACAGCTGTGCCACAGGTTAGTTCCTGACACCACAAGTATCCCAATATTCTAATAAACTGGATGATCATACCCTCTCAGTGCTCAACATTTAAAGCTACTACTTACTCATAATAATTTGCAGCTTTTTGTAAAGCACTTTTCACATCATCTGGAAGTTCCCCTGGATCATGAGTCCCAGCACTAGCTACATTCTTCCCTTTAGAGTGATATACATTTCCCAGATTATACAGTGCTCTTGCTTCTCCAACCTAAACCAAAAGTAAAATAAGGCATTACAATTTTAGGCTTCGAAGTTGTGCCAAAACAGCTGTTAGTACAATCCACTGATGGGATCAGAAGTTTGTTAACTAGTTTTCAACACGAGCTCTGCCCGTTCTGAACATGTTCTTATCACCCACTGGACTCCCACCCCATCACATCCCTCCATCATGGTTTTCCATACCACTTCCTATTGAGGTGCATAAGAAATGGTAAGTCTTGGGGCCAATTATCATTAAAATTAAATAGGTAAACAAATAAAGAACAAGAAACCCACAAACCAGGATAATATTCATCTGGATGTATAGTCTTGCAGGTGCAAACAACTCTCTTGCAACTAACAGATTCTTACTGTCTAGAAGAAATACTTGAACATCCAGTATTTAGTTCCCTCTGAAGGGTGGCACACTCATTAGCAGCACAAGAGGCTTCAGGCATTCATGTTAGCAGCTCACTTCAGTTCCTAAGCGATCCTTACCTTATCGTTAAGCTCCCTGGAAATATCCAGATGTCTTTGACAACAAACAATAGCTTCTTCAAAATTCCCAAGTACCTTTAAGGTGTTGCCCAGATTCCCACTAGCTTTAGCTTCTCCCAGCAGATCTCCAATTGTCCTAAAATTGCAGAAATAAAGTGCACAGCAAATAGCATATTATTTGAAGCCAAGCACACGATCAATTACAAGAAGTTATGAAAAAAGATTACAGCCATGTAAATACATATGCATTTAGTTCATTTTATATCTAAAATGAACTCACATAAAGATTGTTCAATCTGTGGTTACAGACATTTAATTTTTTGGTGCTGTTTGTGCAGCTGCTAGTATTCATGGCATTGATCATCTTCTTAACATTAAAAACCCCAATCACTTCTAGAAACAGAGAAAGGTTTAACTGTTTCTGCATTTTACTTGTCTATCATAGTCCTCCCACAAAGCTCAGAGGTAATGCTACTTTCCTAGATTCTACAGGAAACTATGACAAAAGACTGGCCCTGACCCACCCAGACTGTGATACCTGGGGAATAACCCAACCAGTTCCCACAAGGTTACAGCACTCGGGCGGGTTAAGGCAGTGGAAAGAATAAGTCTGTGCCTAAACTAAGGTTAAGTACATTAGGTGCCTGCGTCTTTTATTGGATCTCTACCATATCATCAAAAGTCAGATGCATAACTAGTGCATGAAATGCATAGGGGGGTTAGATTTCAAGTATTATGAGAAACATGAATGACTAAACAAGAGAGCCAGCTTAACATCCTGGAGAACCACAAAGGCTGAGTTTTAGAAAGGTGGAGAAAGGGTAAAGAGAGGGTGGATTTAAGGAAGCCAACCTAATTATCCACAAACCTGGTGAGGCCTCAGTCAGATTATGGTGCTAGACCGAGTATTAGCTCCCAGGTTAAAGGGCAATCAAGTTACCTGCCAGACCCCTGGCCTTCTGCCATCACCACATTCACTCATTATCCTGTATTACTAGCAAGGTTTGGTAGGAAAATGAAGAGTCAACTGCTGAACTCTACAAGAACGGGATGAAATGGAGAACGACACAAGATTACCTTGCAAGAGTTAAATCATGGTGATGATATTCCAAGGCCTTTGCATATTCGTGCAAGTAGAAATAGGCATTGCCCAACTGGCTGTAAATAGCACTGAGGGTTTTTAAATCTTCCGTTCCAACCTGAACAGCGGCTTCAAAGAAAGACACACCAGCCCGGCAATCCCCTGCTTTACACAGGCGCTCACCTTCCAGAGCCAGCTCTAGGCAGGAAGCCTCCATCCTGCACAATTTAAGTAAAAAGAAGAACAGTCACTCTAAACGTGGTACCTTCTCCAAGGAAAGCTCTGAAGAGGTTATGGTACTCAGAGTGTCTCTGTTTAGCACAGGGAGTCAGCACCACAGTACCACCAGTGAGCTGGGGACCTTAACATTACAGGAACTAGCGCTGAAATGGAAACTGCAACTTCAACAGTGATGAGCAAACATAACGTTACACCAAAACACAACTTCTTTTTCCTTTGCCTTTAAGTCTCAGGGAGGAAATGCAAATACTGCTCTGTCCATATATAGTACCTGTAGAATTCAAAAGTGCAAAGGTTTCACTATATAGATAATTCCAGAAAAGTGACCTAGAAATCAAGCTATTAGTGGAAAATACTGATTTTAGCAAATGTAAGCACTTTTGGGTTTAGGTTGATGCCATAGTTGCCTGCAAAATATGTCTTATGGGGGAAAAAAAATAATTCAAATATTCCTGTGTATCAAAGACCATGACTATTTTTGTGAAAGTAGTTTCCTATGTACCACAATAGTCCTTGGCACTTCATCACTGCCTGCAGTGGCACTGCTGTGAAAATCCCCAGTGTAAAGATCTAGACTGAATTAACAACCAAAATGTATGTCAACTCCAGTTACTTACCCGAGATGCCAGCATTCCAGAAGCCACTGGAATATTTTCCATTATTATGAGCAAACAATTATGTCATTATGAAGTACAAAACAGCACAAGCAGTAAAGAAGATATTAATGAATGGATTTATAGCTGAATTTGTCGATTACATTTTGAACAATGAAGAAAGGACTCGTTTGAGAACTGCAGCTGCCAAAACCCATTCAGACTTGTTTCTGCTCCTGTGAATTCCGGTATGCAAAACGTAACATTTCAGTAAGTGTTAATGACTATATACAAACAGTTCCTGCTTTCCAGTTCCAAGGTGAGGAGGAGGTACGGGAGAGGAGGATGAGAAGGGAGAAGACCCTGCTATTGCTCTTGAAGCAATACAGTTCTCTAGCTTTTTCAAGATACATGCATTTTAAAAAGCTCACAAAAACATTATCAATCTACTTTTAAGTGATTTTTTTTTTCCAAAAGAAAGCTCAGTAAAAGACATTCTGTGAGTGTTGAAGAAGCGTGTGCTAATATTGTCCAAAAGTGAGCATCAACTTTATAAACTCATGGACTGTTTTGATCTTTTCTTTAAGATGAGTTACACGGTCAGAACACTGGTGTAGTCAAAGATACCCCCGGTACGTCATCATGTGCTATTCACCTGGGCTGCAAGAATAAACCATTTAGATTTCCCTTCCTAAAGCCATTTCCCTCCATACGCACAGATCAGTAATAACAACAATCCAAAACTTTTGCTTTACCAAAAGTTATTTTAAGAAGCGACACCAGAAGACAGCTGTTATACAAGACACAGTGATGAAATATTTACTTAACATACCTGCAGTCTCTACATTTACTCTTCTAAATCAGAAATAAATAGGTTATACAACATTCTTCTCACATCTGAGCAAGAAATAAATATATTTGAAAAATCCAATACTTTCAGAAGAAATAGAAGAATTTGGATCATAAGTAAAAGCTACCAACCAAAACGGTACCATACCTGCTGGTCTTCGACATCCCACAATTTAAGCAGAACGAGATGACAGACATACTGAACTTTTGCAATTAACAACGCTGTATGCTTGGTAGTTGGTAAAGATGCACACAGCAAATGATAACTCGGGCACGAAGCTCTTCCCAGGCCTAACTCCTCAGGTTGGATATCCATAACACATGCAGTATTTTTAGGTTTGGAAATTCTTCTCAGAGAAGTTAAAGTATTCCTATTTGCTAAAACACACAACCTGGTGTTTGTTACATTGTGCATGTGTTGAATGAAAGACAGAAAAAGGCAGAAATGATTAAGTACCGTTAAGTACAGGCAGAAATGATTACACCATCAGCAACTGAAGGTTTAAGACTTAAAACATTTCATTGGGTAATCTTAATCCTATCCAAAGAGGTTCTCTCCGGGCACCTCATGTTAACTGACACGTCCAATTAAAGTGATGGCTAGAAAATATGGTGCTCCTTAAAGCAAAGATTTAGACCATTACACAATCACATTCATTTCTTCAGATTTTTAGCTTGAATGGCTGAAAAGAGCTTTCAACAAAATGTCTATGTGACATAATAGTAAAAATGCTATATTGGACTCCAGTTCTATAAGTGAATTTATACCACTAAAAAACCCAACCATGTTTTGATTTGCAAATATGATGTGTCAGCCACCTAATCGATGAAGAGAAGGCACAGTTTACAAAGTTA
>VZTM01036912.1:0-21842 GCA_013400555.1 Jacana jacana
GGCAACAGTGGCAAATTGATTTTTCCGAACTCCAAGAAAAGGGGGGTATTGATGTTTCTTGGTACTAACTGATACCTTTTCAGGTTGGCCAGAGGCATTCCCTACCAGGATGGCGAAGGCTCGGGAGGTAACCAGCATATTAATGCAAGAGAGCATACCATGGTTTGGGGTTCTGGCAACCATATCTTCTGACACGGGGCCACATTTTATCTCAAAGGTTGAGCAAAAAGTCAGTCGCCATTTAGGCATAGACTGGCAACTCCACACCCCATATCGTCCCCAGTCAAGTGGCCAAGTAGAAAAAATTAATCACTTAATTAAACAGCAAATTGTCAAACTGGGCCAAGAAGCTAACTTGGCCTGGCCTCAGTCTCTTCCCTTGGCTTTCTTATATATATGTGAACCAGGCCACGAGCAAGGGAGGGACTGAGCCCTTTTGAAATCCTATATGGACAGCCCTATGGGATACAGAAAGGGATATTTACACAAGCTGGAGATTAAATCCTGACCTCTTACATGGTGGCATTAAGTAAACAACTTAATAGAATCGGGAAACATGTAATGGGAATGCGGGGCAGGGGCTTAGATGTACAGAACATACAGCCCGGCCACTATGTGTATATGAAGTCTTTTGCAGAAAAATCTTTAGAACCACAGTGGGACAGACCATACCAGGTACTTCTTACCACCTTCACTGCAATCAACATTAAAGAACAGAATGCCTGGATTCATCATACTCAGGTAAAAAAGGCTCCTGAGGGATGGGAGTCAACACCAGCCAGAGCTCTGAAGCTACACATCCAACGAAAGGATGGACGTTGATCATCAGCATAATAGGACTGTGGTTGGGAACTGTGGGTGCATAGGATCAGAATTTATCTGATAATATCATGACTGACTCCTTGGTTACCAAACCTGACCTGGGTGAAACAACTATTTACCATTTTGATTGCTTTACCGGTTCTGTTTATAGTCCTTTATATAATGATTTGATATGCCTTATGGTTTCACCAAAATACTGAAGCTCTTACAGTGGTTGAAAATCAACTGAGACAGAAATTAGAGTCTAATAAATATTTTGTTAAGCATGAGGGTATAGAATTACAACATAACTTAGCATCAGCTTAGGGATATAGTTTTAAGTTAGTTGTAGTAAAAGAATTTACTAATCTTTTAGAAAAGGGGGGGATTGAAATGGGGATAGTAATTAAAATAACATTTTTGCCTTATAAGAAAGTATAGAAGCTTTTAGAAATAATTCTTTGGGTAAGAGTATGCAGCCATTAGAGTCCGCTGCTTAAGCAAAATCAAAAAAGCAACTGAAGGTCGAGATGAGCTGCAGCCCTGAGATAACGGGGAACAAAGAGAACATACCAGGATGCAGAACCAACTCTCCAGCCCTGGGAGCAGACAGGGAGGTACATTTGATAAGGAGGATCCGGCTGCACCTGCCATCTTACCTGGGAAAGAGACCAACCGAGAGCTGGGCCTGCACCAGAGCAAAGGGTGAAAAGTCCATCTGTGAAGAAGACATACGGCCTTCATCTTCACGACCCTTGGCAACCACTACCAGGAGACACTGCGCAAGCACAGTTGGGAGGAGTCTAATTTTAATACAACGCAGGGACAGGTCATGCATACATATAGGCATAATGAATATGTGTATCATTGCATAATCTTTGCTGTATAACTGAAGGGCAAGTTGCTGTGCCAGGGGTAGCACGTTTGTGGTGGGGCGACCCCTCATGCTGCCCAGCACTGAATAAACAGACCTACTTTACAACTTTCCAGGTTGTGGAGTCTATTTCCACATGTCAAGATAATCTACTTTGTCATTTCAGAGTCATTAAAATTCAGAGTAAGTCTTCCCATGATGCCCCAAAAGCTTAGACCAAAAACCACAGGTATCATAGAGGGCACATTTCACCAAAGAGATAATTTAATGATTAGCAAAAATTTTATTTTACTTCTGCTTACAAAGACTTAACTCTAGCACAACCAGCTGAAAGCCTTTGCTTTCTAAAGGTCATTTCTAGTAAATTTTTCAAAGTCCTTATAAAAAATATTCTCAGCTGTAGCTCACATTGCCACGCCTTAGTTGAAAGGCAAGACTGGCATTTTCTCAGCTCAGTGATTAGATACTCAGTGTGTGGTCTTTTCCATAATTCTGGATGCCTGAAGAAGTTTCAGATAAAGAAAAATAGTCACGAACCAAAATTAACAATATTATCAGTTAATTATCAATTACTTAAATTTTATTTAAACAAACAAATAAACAAAAAAACAGTCATCACTGATTTTGAAATGTATATGGGGAAAGACTTCAAACTCTGACTAATGTTTTTGTTTACTTGATTTAGTCCACAGCAGCACAGGGGTTTTTTTGTCCTAAAAATATTACCATAAAATACTTCAGGACAGCTCCTATTTGCACACTATTCATTTAATGTGATATGCAGATTTCATATTTCGTAGCAAAAATAATAGAAAAATGTAAAAACCAACCAAAAGAGAGCTATACAATTGTACTGAAATGGTACCAATATGAATTCCAGCATTAAATATTTTTGCATTTCAGCCAGGTTTTGTCCAGAGAAACAACATTAATCATCACTGCCGGCCTGCTTTTCCATTTTCTGTCGTTTCCATTCTGCAATGCAAGACAACAATCAGTAGGGTTACTATTGGAAATACAATCAGCAGATTAAGAAAAAAAAAAAAAAAACAGACCTAAATAGCTTTTTAATATTTTTTACTTCACTAACCATCCTGTCTCTCTCTGCCCTCAACATACACAATCTCATCACCTCTTAATACTTCTTCAATATTTTTGTATTGGCAATTCCTTTGGAAGCTAAAGCAAGCAACAGACTGGAACAAGAAATCTCAACTTAGCTAGCACTTAACCCTCTGGAGGTTAAGAGTTTTGCCGCAAGGGCAATCACTAAGGCACAGGGAAGACTATTTCCAAGCATTCAGCCTTGCTAGGCACATATGCCAACAACTGGAAACCAAACACTACTGTAGTTCTCCATCAATACTGAGAGACAAAAGGAATGTATTTCCACATTTTAATCCTCTAAGGAGTCTTTTTAATGCTGTAACTGAAGTATTCCTCCATACTGTGTATTAGTGACTGCGAAGATACTTGCAGTGATTTATTCAGTCATACAAACCCATTTTCTTCTTTCAGATGTTGATATAGCTCAGCTTTATTGTTGACAGAGTTCAAACGACCAATAAATTCCTGGTGTTTCCTAGAGTTGGCAGTATTAATTCTGTTGCTCCATAACGACAGTAAAGACATAGGCCCTAAAATTGCAAGCAAAGAGTCCAAGTCTGAATTTCTGAATTCTTAAACATTGTATCATTCTGAAGTCTTGGAAGAAGTTACAGTGGTTTACCAGTGGTTACCAGTATTAGTGGTTTTAATGAGTTGGACTACCATAAACATTCTTATAATAGAGGCTAAATAAATAAAAAATATGCAATGGGGTAATCCCTGAGTAGTTGCTTCATATGAGATTGACTTTGCTTCATATACAGAATCTGAAGATCAACTCGGCCATTGCAACAGATAATAGCTCACACCAAGGAAGAGAAGTCAGTGAATACTGCCCATTCCAACAACTATACTAATTAAGCACATTTATATTTATTAGTCAGCAGGAGAGAGTGCTTTCTGATACCTGCCCTTTAACAGCATTTCTGACATGCTGTAACACCAATACCACCAGCACATTCCCTGATAAACCCAAGTGCCTATCGGTAGACCCACACAGGATCTTGGAATCTCCCTTTTCACATAGACACATTGAGGTTAACAGGTTATTTATCAATAGTTTCTCAATATTCAGTATTTAATTAAAAATTATGCACTGGATATAAGTCCAAGAAGATTCATCTCATTACTTTCGAAAACACAGTCTGGTAAACCAACTTCTATCTTTAAAAGAAATAACCCGGGGCAATTCTTCTGGTTTACCTTTTGACTTTTCAAGTGTGGACATTTCATCCATAGTAATAAGAGGTTTTTTGTTGGGTGGCTCAGGAGAATCAGGGGAATCTTTGATAACTTCAGCTTCTGCTAGTTCTTCTTTTTCACGATCTGAAAGACCTTTTAATCTTTTTGAGAGGGAAGGAAAAAAGTAAAGCTAAATATGATAGAGCAGCACATACGAACCATATATGCAGCACATCATTACCATTCTGCACTCTTCAAAGTTATAAAGAACCTGTATCATAAGAAAATTTCTTGGAATGGGTGAAAAAAATAGGGAAAAATAGTCAAATAATCCTTTGGATAAAGCCTTAAGTAAAGGATCTTAAAATGTCATTTCAATAAGTTAGCTGTATTTATACTGTAGTTGTAGAAACAGTAGATTATAATTTTGAAAGAAAGATTAAGTAACAATGCATATACAAAAATTCCACACAACTACCTATTATCTTCTCTACATGGATTCAGACCTTTTCTACACCAAAATCCTCAAGTCAAAATTCTCAGTCCCCATTTTTGTTCCGCATGTGAAAGTAAAAGCAGTTGTAGGAATAGTTTCATCATACACAGAAAGGCAGGAAAGCTTATCAGTATGGTGGCAATACTGTAGGTAAAAAGGTCCTCCTATACTAAACAATTGTAGCGTGCACAACATGTATGTAAATTAAACTTACTACTATGAGGGGTTTATGATCTCTTTAAAATAGTAGTTTGAAAGATGGAAAACAGAAGAGACTGACACACACTTAGACAAGTTACAATATGTTACAGACAGTAGGTATACTGACAATCAATCCTGACATTTGACTAAAATGAAGAGTCAAAGCAATCTGGATTATTTATCTACTTGAACACTAAATTACCTACAGCTCAAGAGAAAATAATTGCCTATCTCAAGCTTTCTGTAAAGCACTTTAATGTCTAATAGTTGATGGGGTTATAATAAAATCTAACTCTTTAGGCTGCAAAGCCCTGCTAAGTGTCAACAACTTGTCCAAAACCATACTGTTTGTAAAATAGTTTAATTTGAGAAGTCTGATAAGTAGGCACTGTAATAAAATGCCCATTTCCCAAGCTTGGTATAGGTGACTGATCCAAAAAAACGTGGGGTCCACACTCACTGGCAGTAAACCAAGGTTACAAGCACGAATACACCTGCAATTGTTTCACTGCAATTCCTCTCCCCTGGGAAGGAGGGCAGGACAAAAATTATTGTGCTAGTTTTATTTCACTTTAGAAAATGTACCTTTCTGATTCTTGCCATGGCTTATCTGATTCATAGTCTTTGCCCAACTTTTCTGACTTGTCTTCTTTGTCTTCTCTCTTTCTACCTCGTTTCTTGCGCTCCTCTTCTTCTGGGGGTTTGCTTCTGCAAGCTATCAAACATTCTAAGACTCGCTGGTGTTTATCAGAGTTACTTATGTGTGCTCTTACAAGGGTTTCCAATTCATTCCACATAATCCGATACTGTTCATCTCTAAGCAAGATCAGAAAAGAGATATTACATACAGGATTACCATGATCATTAAACCACTCAAGAAATTAAGGAAAAAACCAGAACTTAATAAACAAAAAGCAAACAACCCAAACCACCAAATAATCCTGAACAGATTCTCTGTCCTCTTGTACTGGAAATCTATCCACCTGGGATTACTCCATCCTTTAAACTTGAAAACATATTGCATGTAACATTTCCCAATTGACATCCAGTCAAGTTTAAATTGGAGCAGGCTATGTCCACTGAAATCAAAGTTTTAACTGCCCCAAGACCTCTCTGCCAAGAGGCACTTTGGAATCCTCTCAGGTGCTTGTTAACTATGCAATGTCAGGATATGCAGACACTCATGTACTGACATATAAATTAATTATTTCATTGTTTGGATTAGAAAGAAAAAAAAAAGAAAAAAGAATTGTAGCATGCTACTGTAAATACCTTCCAGTCATGCTGGCAAATGTAGCTGAATTTCTCTTCAGCCAGTTCTTGGAAATACAATGCATACATCACAATGACCGAGATATCAGGATATTCTAGTCTTGTTTTAAAGCAGTAGCCTGTATCTCTTACCTCTCTTGATGCTGTCCTATTTTTTAAACACACTCACAATTCTTGTGTAATTAAATGATACGTTTTTTCCTAACACGCAGTGATATCAGTCCTGTGATAGCCCCTAAATGATGGAGGCAAAATATTCACAGGTTTTGCTTTGCATCCACACAGCATTTAGTTTACTATGTATTACCTTGGCCAAATTTTAAAAATCTGAAAATATGAAAACAATGTCAATAGAGTATTTCTGAAAAAAGTCCAGCATCAACAAAAAGATATGCATGTAACCTTTTTGGACCCTTTCCTCTGGTGCCAACTGTTGAAATTGGCAGTGGATCGTTTTTCCTCTCCATGTCTACCAAATTGTATATTGTTTTTTGGCAATTCAGAACATCTTCATCAGTCATTGCTTCTTTTACAATCACACTGGCTAATGGCACTACCTGCAAGACAAAGTCAACGATAAGAAAATCTGTGTATGTCACAGGAGAGAAACAGGAAGGAGAAAGAAATGTGGAACAACATGTAACAAAAACACCCCCTCTGACACCCTCAAGTTAGTAATAACTCTCATCAGGTATAAGCAAATGCACATCTCCCTTACCCGGCATCACTGTAGTTGTCAGGCTAAATATTCCACTCTATTTAGATGGCATTCAACTTATCTATTGACGTGAAATCACAGTATGGTTAGAGTTGGAGGGGACCTTAAACATCATCAAGTTCCAACCCCCACTTGCCCTGGGCAGGGACACCTTGCACTAGACCAGGTTGCTCAAAGCCCCATCCAGCCTGGCCTTGAACTCTTCCAGGGATAGGGCCTCCACAGCTTTTCTGAGTAATCTCTCCAGTGTCTCACCACTGTCACAGTAAAGAATTTCCTTCTGGTATCTAATATAAACTTCCTCTCTTTCAGTTTAAAGCCACTACCCCTTGTCCTATCAATACACTCCCTGATAAAGGGTCCCTCCCCATCATCTCCTGTAGGCCCCCTTCAGGTACTTGGAAGACATTGTAAGGTTTCCCTGGAGCCCTCTCTTCTCCAGGCTCAACAACCCCAACTCTCTCAGCCTATCCCCAGAGGAGAGGTGCTCCAGCCCTCTGATAATTTTTGTGGCCCTCCGCTGGACTCCAGCGGAGTACTTGAGATGAAAACAAACTGGGTTTGTGGCAAGTGATTTATGATAAAAATACAGTCAGTATTTCATCAAGTGGCAAGGTGAAAATTAACCTAGAACAGAATTAAAGGTTACAAACCCCAGGTTACTTACAGCTTGCATGTTGAAGATGGTAGTCTGAGAAATAATCATAGGCCAGTAACGAGTATGTTTCTCTAACTGATCTTTTGCACGTTCCAGTGGAATTTCAAGACTTCCGTCGATCTTATATCTGGGCTCTAGAAAAGGAGTTAATCGGTTTTCCCTCATAAATTCACCAAAATCCTAATGATAACCAAACAAGATACAATTAGGCATTTCTCTAACAAAATAATTTTCACTGAATGGGTGAAACAGCATAGTCTTGTTTATCACTAACTGTATACGATCCCCACCAATAAATCTGACCCTAACAACCAGAGCCCCGCTTCTCTCTTGCAGATGTACATTATTCCAAGTGAACACAAAACACAGTTGGATAAAAATATGGATTAAAAACTGATGCAAGGTTTTTTATAATGAGGCCTTCTGGATCTCAAGATACTTCACATATGGTGACAGCCTTGCTATGTTTTCCTGGAAGCCACTTCTGCTTGCTTACAACAGATACATTGAAGAATTTGTTGAAAAAAAATAAAAGGAAAATCCCCAGAATGCATGCTAGCTGATCCTCTAATCCATATCCAGGGCTCAAAACTGACAACTTCATCTTTTCTATTTATTGTACAAACCGTTCGTGTGCAATCTATCCTTCTGACGATTAGCAGGATATAGTTTTATGTGTATCAGGCCCACAGAAAAAACTTGTAAAGAAAAATGTTATTTTAGAATCGGAACAAACTGTAAATACTCACAGTGCACAAGGAGGCATGGAATCCCTTGTGGGAATTGCCTTGCCTTGACATGGAAAGGATTCTATGAAGCAAGTATAATAAGCAGGTGTACTACTTTGAACTAAATACGTAGCAGTAGTACAAAGACAGAGAGTTTGACCATGCAATCCACTTCAGTTCTCCAGAAAATGGAACAGTATTTCCTTTAAATGTCTACTGCACTACATCTCTTGCTGCCTGGGATAAGCAACAACTTAAGAGAAAAATAACAAAAATAATCTTACTGTAATCCGGTAGTCAGTTACTCTTCCACCACAGCCTTCACTAATTGATGGTGGATCTTCTAGAATTGATCGTGAGCTGCTTAATACATGCAGAAAAATTTCTCCTCCATGGCTGCTGAGCATGTGACTAATTACTTTAGAGCCAGATTTGCGTGGCTGTTCCAACAGGACAGAACGACCTGTTGTAAATGAGATCAGTTTCACTAGTTACTGCATGCTGCAATTTTACATTACAAACTGCAGATACACAATATCGGTTGGTGCTTAGCCTGTAACTCTCCAAATCCATTAAAGTTCTGTTTTCACCTAGCCAAACAAGAAGAACCATCTCTTTTGGGTATCTACTCCACATCTTCACACAGAACTTAGCTTCATATTCTCTTAAATCTTACACAGAAAGATAAAAAAGCCTGTCACCTGGACCAATAAATAATTTTCTCTGTAGAGAACCTACACACACATAGACATTCAAATCACTTGACTGAAGAAAACATCCCATCAAAAGAATGTTTGTAATGCAATTTTGTTTGCAAACTGTAATCACCAGCCCCCAACCCCTCCTTTTAATTGTTTGGAACAAACAGCTTTGGGGTTGCCTTTTTAAAATGTATTTAAACGGCAACCTCTTACGGCAAGATTATTCATGGCAACATCCTGGAGATAAGCAAAAATTTAATCTATTTTTTGACCAACGTCTGTACACACAGGTATGACTGCTTCAATTGACCAAGTTGATCATAACCCAGCTAAAAACTGAGGCAGCCCAGCATCTGCTAGAAGTCAGACATAGACATAAGTTGCTAATGTTTTGCAGTAGTCAGAGGAAGCATTGTGATCAAGTGCACTGTCACCTATGAAAGCAGTGTTTCCTACTAAATACCATGAAAAGTATTTGAGAAACCTAGTCTAGTGGGAAGTGTCCCTGCCCATGGCAGGGGGGTTGGAACTTGATGATCTTTAAGGTCCCTTCCAACGCTAACAATTCTATGACTCTACATTTGGATTCAGAAAAGAACTACCAGCATTCAGTTCTTGCTCCTTCTTTACATCTTTCCTCCCATCTTCAAGTTTCAAAACACATTCCATTTGCCTTTGAGTGCATTTAACATGTTTTTTCTCTTATTAATGACATATTAAAATAAATTTGACATTTTTACAGTATATAGACATGTACTGCTATACAAACGAAAAAATGTGCTAACTGCTCAATTCACAATATTAACAACTAAAACACTAAATCATTAGCCAAAGACACAAATTTACCATTAAGGAGAAAGTTAGTAAGGCATGAAGAAGGTCTGCTATTTACATCTACTGGTGAAATTCTGTACGCTCCAGTGCAATAGTGTAATTCTGAAAAACAGAAAAGTTGAGAGTGTAGTTCCACATACAGAAAAAAAAACATCCTACAAAATAAAAGAAAGGCAGAGGAAGCTATTCCACAATCAGAACTAAAAAGTCTAGCTGTCTCTTAGGCTAAAAGTCTGTTCCTTTCACCATCTCCTCACAATGGTTTCTAGTACCCTCAACTCTGAGAACCTAATATATTCCCCATGCCTTATTTCAAGCATGACTTCCAGTTATTTATCTCCTGAATAACTTTACTGTAGTCAGCCGCCTCTTATTTCTCTTATCCACATTTTTGACTTGTTGCCTCAGAGTCAACATATCTTGCTGACAGTCTACAGGCTGCATGAGCTGAATGACCAGATTGCTCCTGCATTACCCGAAATCTTCCCTGTCTTTCTCTCCTTCACTCAGATTGGGGTAGAGAGCTCCTCCTTACTCAGATTTGAAAGTAATATACAGGGACTAGTCTACTGATAGTATCACCATGTAATTTCCTTACTAAGCTTTTCACATAGCACTCTAAAGACTACATTAAAGATAGTACTTTCATCTCTGCCCCTCCTGAAACAAGGATTAAAACAAAAAAAAAAAAATTCAACGTCTCACTCCTGCTACATTAAAAAACATTACAGCGGAACTGACAAGGTATATTTGGCCCTGGGGGAGCAGCAAATAGTTGCTGAACATTACAGTCAAGGAACAACCTCACAATACTTAGGAGATCAAAAAAGCTGCCAAAAACACTTATTACTATCCCCCTCACCTCTTACACAAACACTGATTAGCCAATCTCTGGACAGCATCGTATAACCATGAGTAAAGCAGGGCTGTAGTCAGCAGCAAGGTGTATAAAGCAAAAGGTAAAAACAGCATTAACAAAGAAGCAAATTAATCCCTTATTCAGATTCTTATCACTGTACAGAGAGAACAGTGTTCAACAGAAGTTAGAATATCAGTTTTGTAAGATACCATGTTACCTACCCACACTATTTGTTCGAGGAGTACACCATTTTAATGTTACAGTTTCTTTAAACGTGCCTTCTCTGCTATTGCCACCTACGTGATTATCACCTGCAATATGAAGTCAGAAAAAGTGCGATCAACCATATTTTCTTTCAGCAAAAAACCTGTAATGGTGTCTCATCTACTTTTTATATGTCAATAAGAAGGTGACATGCCTCACAAGGCTCACACAAACATCCCAAGCAGACATGAAACTATGTCTGATTAATTTGACCTGGTTTTATGTTGTTATATCCTTATTACTATATTAAAATATGCCATTAATGAGTGAAACTCCAATACCAACATTACAAATCAAGTTCTTGGGTTGTAAGGAACAACTCAAAACATGCCTGATTTCAGGCATGAAGCTTACAATCGTTCTTTGTGAATACTTCCAGCAGGCTGATCAAAAGGAACTTTGAGAGGACTATTTCTACTTACCACTCTTTAAAAAGTCAACATGTGCCTCTTTGTGATGAAGCAGCTCCACATCATAGTTGGCTGATGTGTTAGCATGTTGTTCTTCCTTTAAAAGAGAAAGGTAGAAAGAACATATAACCATTTTAGCTATAAGTCTCTGTTTTCACAAACAAGCAGTTCTACAGTTACCTTTCACTCCAGAAGAAAACAAAAAACCCTCCAAAGTGCGTCAGAAAACAACAGGACTGCCATGTTGAGGAATTGTTTGCTCTCTGACCTGTTTAAAGATGCTGTCATCTGCTTTTCCCCTTTTTCCTTTTTTTGAAATCCTACGGTTTCCACTTCACACAAATGTCATAACAAGGTGCATAGTGTAAAATATAGGTAAAAAATAGGCTTCTACTTTTGTTTAAATGAGTGGAAAAATCAAGAAGCCTACAATATATTGAATACCATCAGCAGTTACAACTTACTGAGCAGCAACAAATGGTCACTGCAGAATAGATTGGCAATTACTTTTTGCAACTAAAAATCTCAAGAATCCAAACAATAAAAATAACCCCACTCCAAATTTATTTCCTTTCACTTAACATATATAAGAAATATATTTGCAGCTGCAAATTTCTGATTTAAAAAAGGATGTTTGTGAAGAGAACACTGCATCTTTGAACAGCTGCAGAGGACTCGCAAAAACAGAACACCAATCTTGGTAATTTATTACAAGTTAAAAAAAAATATTAAAAAAAAAAAAAAAAAAGGAAAAACCACAGAGAACCCAACATAATCTATTACTATAAGGACAAAGGCAGAAGGGAGAGGCATACCAGCAGCACAAAGGTCAGAAAGTTACAGACAAGGTATTTGCAAACTTTAAGTCACATTTATGCCACAACCCATGTTAAAATTTCATTAAAGCTATGAAAATAATTTTTAATTTCATGTTTCAACTTATCAATACAATATTGCTAGTTTTCAAAGATGCAAATAACAATTGACAATACTAGAAATCGATACTTTTAAATCAGGAAAGTTTATCTTGGCTTGCATAAAGAATAGTGTGACCAGCAGAAGTAGGGAGGTGATTGTCCCCCTGTACTCAGCACTGGTTAGGCCACACCTTGAGTATTGTGTCCAGTTCTGGGCACCTCAGCACAAGAGAGATATCGAGGTGCTGGAGCGAGTACAGAGGAGGGCAACAAAGCTGGTGAGAGGCCTGGAAAACAAGGCTTATGAGGATCGATTGAGGGAGTTGGGGTTGTTTAGTCTGAGGAAGAGGAGGCTGAGGGGAGACCTCATCACTCTCTACAACTGCTTGAAAGGGCACTGTAGAGATATTGGTGCTGGTCTCTTCTCACGGGCAATGAGCGACAGGACAAGAGGGAATGGCTGCAAGCTGCAGCAGGGTAGGGTTAGGCTAGACATTAGGAAAAAATTTTTCACGGAGAGAGTGGTCAGCCAGTGGAATCAGCTGCCCAGGGAGGTGGTGGAGTCACCCTCCCTGACTGTGTTTAAGAGCAGATTAGATGTGGTGTTGAGAGATCTAGTGTAGGGGGGAACTTGTAGAGTAGGGCTGATGGTTGGACTTGATGATCCCAGGGGTCTCTTCCAACCTAAATGATTCTATGATTCTATGATTCTATCTGCCCACACTCTTTTTGCCTGTTTGAACACTAACACTTCCCTTTCAATTGTCTCTTGCTCCCTAATCAGAAAATTAAATTAAACTTAATACTTGAAATTCTTACTTGCACTGATTTCCCTCACAGAGGCAATAAAAAAATATATTAAAAATAGGGCCATAAGCAACTTTGAAAAGGAGATGTTTAATTTAATATCTATCTTAGATACTAGTTATATCCCCATGTCCCTCATTTCTGGTTTATTGATCTTCAAAGGAAAATCTATTGGAAAAACTTTAGTCAAAAATCAGCTATTAGTTACAAACACCTTTGTTGGGTGGGCATGATAATGAAACAGAGGAAAAAGAGACTTGCTATGCCACTATAATGCACAAGGGTCAAGAATATCTAAACACAACTAGAAAAAGACAAAAGAATCACAGACAAAGTAACCCAAGGTAAATAAGGTAGTATTTATAAAAAATAATACAAACATAACTGAAATAACACTTGTATTGCTACATCAAAATTAGAGACTCAGCAATACAGCATTTTGCTCTGTGATCCTTCTTTACTTTTTTTCCCCCCTTCTTTATTTTTACTAACCTGGTCACAGACATTGAATGTGGGCTAATAAAAAAATAAAACAGAAAATACGATATGGAGAGAAAAACAAATGTAAAAATTTAATAAAATAAACATTAGAATTTTTCAAAAAATTTAGTTGTGATGTAGCTATTTAACGCAAAGTTACAGACATAGTATTACCTTCATAGGAATGTTAGTTATTGTGGTTGAAGCCAGATCAAAGTGCTGTTGTACTAAAACATTCAGTTTTGTAGCCAGATGCCGTCCCGCGCGAACACTGTGCACTTCACTGGTTAAAACAGGTGAAAGCTAAAATAAATTGACACATTGTATATAGCATTAACAGATTAGGCTCCAGTGTCATGTAACAGTATTATTCGTTTGAAATTCTAAACTAGGCACATTTATACTGCTAACTTTGACAGGGAATAAAACTACTAAGAAAAACACTTACACCATGGGAAACTAAGAAGGAAGAAGCAAAAATTGTTTCTTAAACAGAATTTTGTAGGCTATGCCAACCGTTACAGGTGCAGCTGCTACAAACTGTCAAAAAGCTTAGAAATGTGCTAAAATACTTGAGTGATTAATAGGAAGAATTAGTATCACAACATCAGAAGAAATTATCTTAATAGCAGCTCTGGGCCTATTTTTTTGCTCTTTTACCTGAAGAATAACAGGAAGAAAGTAATTTGAATATACCTACCTGTAAGCATGTCGTATATACATAAGAGAAACAAACACAAGCTGTAAGATGCATTTGATTTTTTCCCTGGCCAACAGGGGCACTGGGTTTAGGATGCTGTTGGTTTATGCTTTTTTAAAAAAGTATAAACAACAAAACCAAAAACAAACAAACAAAGATTACAACAAAAACACCAACCCAAAAAAAACCACAAAACCACAAAAAAAGGCCCAATGATAAAGAATCCGTTTTACAGAGGAAAGTAGTAGTTAATTTATTCTCTTCTGTTCACATTTCATTTGTTTTAACACAACTACAAGAGAGTTTTGCAGAAAAGAATCTCAGGCAGGTAGCTATTAAAGGTTGCCCAGGGATGTTGTGGATGCCCCATCCCCAGAAGTGTTTAAGCCCAGGCTGGATGGGGCTTTGAGCAACCTGCTCTAGTGGGAGATGTCCCTGCCCGTGGCAGGGGGGTTGGAACTCAATGGTCCCCCTCCAAATCTAACCATTCTATGATTCTATTATAGTCCTTTTTATTTATGAAATAATATGTAGGACTAGATGCCTTTCATGTTAAGAGTAAGATTTTCTTGTGTTTTTTCCTTATATGGAGCACGTTAAAATACTGAATGAAGCAGACTGACGAAGAGCAGAATATATTACAAAGTATTTTGTACATACTTGGTTTCACACAACCACACTTGCTTCTGTTAGTGAACAATTGCGATATTAATACATGGAATAACTGAGTGTGGCCTGGACAATAGGGTAGTAAGGTGGATCATGAACTGGCTGAAGGATAGAAGCCAGAAAGTGGTGGTCAATGGGACAGAGTCTACTTGGAGGCCTGTTTCCAGTGGAGTCCCTCAGGGATCAGTACTGGGACTGGTACTGTTCAATATATTCATCAACGACTTGGATGAGGGAATAGAGTGCACTATCAGCAAGTTTGCTGATGACACCAAACTGGGAGGAGTGGCTGACACGCCAGAAGGCCGTGCTGCCATTCAGTGAGACCTAGACAGGCTGGAGAGTTGGGTGGGGAGAAATTTAATGAAATGTAACATGGACAAGTGTAGAGTCTTGCATCTGGGCAAGAACAACCCCAGGTACCAGTATAGGTTGGGAAACGACCTGTTGGAGAGCAGCATAGGGGAAAGGGACCCGGGGATCCTGGTGGACAGCAGGATGACCACGAGCCAGCGCTGTGCCCTCGTGGCCAAGAAGGCCAATGACATCCTGGGGTGTATTAGAAAGGGTATGCTTAGTAGGTCGAGAGAGGTTCTCCTACCCCTCTACTCTGCCCTGGTAAGACCCCATCTGGAATATTGTGTCCAGTTCTGGGCCCCTCAGTTCAAGAAGGACAGGGAACTGCTGAGAGAGTCCAGGGCAGGGCTACCAAGATGATTAAGGGAGTGGAGCATCTCCCATAGGAGGAAAGGCTGAGGGAGTTGGGTCTCTTTAGCTTGGAGAAGAGGAGGCTAGGGGGTGACCTTATTAATGTTTATAAATCTGTAAAGGGTGAGTGTCAGGAGGATGGAGCCAGGCTCTTCTCAGTGACATCCAATGATAGGACAAGGGGTAATGGATGCAAGCTGGATCACAGGAGGTTCCACTTAAATACGAGGAAAAACTTCTTCACAGTGAGGGTGACTGAACACTGGAAGGGGTTGCCCAGGGAGGTTGTGAAGTCTCCTTCTCTGGAGATATTCAAAACTCGTCTGGAGGCGTTCCTGTGTGACCAGATCTAGGTGTTCCTGCTCCAGCAGGGGGATTGGACTAGATGATCTTTAAAGGTCCCTTCCAATCCCTGATATTCTGTGATTCTGTGATATGCACCTTTTCATAAAAGAATCTTTAAAAGTACCTGTAGGGTACTTCAAGTATTTGATGGACTTACATTCTACATTCTTACAAGGTATTACCCTTTTACTTAGAAGCAGATACGTTTTCCAGTGCTTTTCATTTAAAAAGCATTCTGTTAGCTAACATTGGAAAAACAGAATTTATACACAAAAAGCCCATTTTGGTTTTATGAGAAAACTATTTAACCGAAAGGCTAAAAATGTTAACACATTCATCTTAATAATATAGAAGATGTAGTGCTGAACAATATCCACATAATTCAGTAACGTATTTTGGAAAACTGGGCTCATGCTCGCAAGTGGCTTACACTTGAACAGCAGGGAATTTACTAAACTAACCTATTCAACGCACCAAGCAGCTCACAGTTTTCTACTACATTCCTAAATGTGCATTTCCTTCTCCAAAAACTCATCAAACCCAAGACTCTTACTGTAAAGCATTAATGGGTTCTTCATGAAAAAACCCAAATAATGAATTATTAATGCAAGAAACTTAAGTAATTAAACAAAAAAAAAAAGGGGATACCATATGTGCATGATGACTACAAAAGAAGAAAACAAAGCCTACACTTGAGTTGGCAATATGCAAGCTGTCAACTTTCCAAAGAATTATCACCTGTACTTTTTCTTATGCCTTACCAGAGACCAAAGGCTCAAAATGTTATTGCCGAGTACTTCATTTGCACTTTCTATTTTCAACCTGACATGGTTCCTAATCCTTGGATAAATTTTCTCATTTTATGCTCCTTACCTCTTTTTTAGGACGATCAGAAACAAGGCTGTCTTCACCAACTGGGTAAGTGTGGATTAAGACCAATTCACATTTCTGAATCTGCATTAGACTTAAAAATAAAAACATTCTATTTAGCCCACAGCGTGACAGACTATCTATTAGAAATTAGATCAATTCTCACATGATTAATCTGATTTCCAGAACACAGAATCATAAAGACACATTACAATGTATTGTTTCTGAAAGCATTCTGTAGAAGCTAGGTTACAGTAATGATTTTTGAAAAGCACATATTTCAAAATAAGATTTTTATCAGAATAAAAAATGAAGTTTAACATTTCTAGCTCTTAAGATGCTACAGTACTGCTTCTCTTTTAACATATCAACGGAATAGATCCTCAACTGGTGTAATCTGTTCAAGTTCATTCAACTGAAAATTGACACTACAGAGGATTTGTGTCTCCAAGTGTGTGCATATGTATCAATGAGGGAATTCGATGAACAACTACACAAATAGCATGCTTATCTCCTAATGTAGCTGGAAAATTGGGAAGATCAAGACTTTGTTCCACATCTCTACAGAGAGGAATGAGATCTCTTTTCTGTCTTTACACTGAACTACGAACCTGATTCCCTGAAGCAGTATCCTCTATACATTAAACAAAGACATCAATCTACAATTGCAGCTGGAGACTCCTGCTTCTGCTCTTTAAGTTATTAAAGTTATTTAAGTTAGTTTCAAAGAAGTTAGCTATTTTAGTCAAAGAAAGATGAATGTAAAATGAATGCAGTGTTGTCAAGAAAAAAAAACGCATCGTATTCAATAGTGATTACAAATATACAGTATACGGTAAGGCACAGTTACATACATGTCTCATTTTGGAGCAAGAAACCCCACCCTATGAGGATAAAGAAAAATACTGAAAAGCTAAGGATTATACACCAGCTCCAAGTCAACTTCATCAAAATTTAGCACCTCCGATTTTATACAAGCATTTATTCAAACAGTTCAGCAGAGTTAAGTTTTAAGTGACAAAAAAACCACATCCATATTTCATGGAGGATATAACAGGCACACATAGAATAAGAGAAACTACATTTGTAAAAAGTATACTCACTGATCCGAATTAGCTGCAAGCTTGTTATGCTCATGAATGGTTTCCTGAACACAATCCTCAAGCATCCGAACATGACTGTCACTAGAAAGAAAATTTGGTTGTTGTTTTTTTTTTTGGGGGGGGGAGGGAGTGGAGAGTTATGCAGGATAATCAATATTCCTGTTCAAAGCAAAATGCCATTTGGGAAAATTTTGGTTTGTTACTGTAACAGACCTCCATAAATGAAACCTTTAAGAAGACAAGATATGATCTAATACAGAACACAAAAAAGCTAGCTACTCGGGGCACTATTTCATGACCATCAATGAAAGATGTCTAAAATGTATGAAATAACTTCCTTTTTTTTAATGGTAGCAGCATGCTATCATACTTACCTTTTTGCGTTAGTAATACAGATTATTCTTCCTCTGTTTCCAACACGTTCTGCATTCTCCATGAGCATGGTTCGAGCCTCATGCTGGTATTCTGTTATTTTGCAGAGCGCTTCAACTGCTGCAACCAGACCATGAAGTATGCTGCAGCACTCTGGATCTGCCCGAGGATTAGGTGGCCCAACAGCTGCCAATGCTGCCATCAACTAGTTAAAAAGAAAGAAAAAAAAATACTATTGAAAGTTACTTTCTAGCCATTTGTTAAAATGACCAGTTAAGAGAAAAGTCACCATTGTAACTTACTTCTACATTCAAATTAACAGTTGGAATAAAACCAAACAGAGCAACTAAAGACCATTCATTATATGCTACTAACCTTCTGGAAAACATTTGGCCCTAAGTTATCCTTTGCAATTCATTTATTAATTTTTATTATAGCCAGGTATTTTTCTCTAATAAATTAGAATAATATGTTCTCAAGTGATATCCACATTATAAGTTGCCATCTACTTTTGTTTTCTAAGATTTTGGAAATTCAGTTCCTACCCAAAGAAATCCTTTCAGAAGACAAGCCCATTCAGTGTGAAACAAAAGAGCACAGAGAATATTTACAATTTTATTTTTTTTAATATTATTTATTTATGTACCATGCAAGTGTAAAGGAAAAAAACCCAACCAAATTTGAAATTCAAATATCATCAAATTACAGAGTAAGTAAACAGGAAGTTCATTCATAATATATAACTCTATACTCGAAGCTATTGGATTAATTTTAAATTATGTAAAGGTGCCTATAGAACAGTCCAGCTTCACAGGCAACTTAAAATTATGTTATGCAATAATTTCAGACCAGATCAACATTTTAATTAACCAAAGTTATTTTATATTGAACATAGTAAAAATCTATTTATTCTGCAATTAAGCTACTTAAAGAACAAAAGAACAGTTGCGAAGTATACCTCCTGCAAGTTCTGATCTTCTTGAGTCCAAGAATTCAAGACATGAGCCCCAGAATCACTTACAATGAAATTCACCTAAAAGAATCGAAAAAGCACATGCAAGAATATAGCCAGTCCTACAGACAACAGTCATTATGGCTACTTCCCCAAATCCAAACATGAATTACGCTGCTTTTTTGATTCTCTGGAGATACATGCAATACCAAGTCAAACTAAAAGTGAGACACACAAAAAAAAGAAGCATCCATTCCTGTTATATTCAGTTACCCCTTCAGTAACATTACAATTAACAACTTCTTCCTCTACTTATTTATATTTTTAAGCCACTAAATCTCTACACAAAAATAACACTGTGGGGTATTAAAAAGTATTTTAATAACTAGGTAATATTTTCAGTAGAATAGCTACAAAATCAAGTAAATTCTCATAGTGCAATTTTGCAAATCATTCTCCAAAGACTGTCGCAGTAGACCACAGAGTCAAATATCTAGCAAGATTTAATAAACACCACATAGCAAAATATGTTCTAAAGAAGACAAAAAAAAAAAAAAAANAAAATCAAGG
Organism: Jacana jacana; assembly: GCA_013400555.1. Taxonomy (NCBI): domain Eukaryota; kingdom Metazoa; phylum Chordata; class Aves; order Charadriiformes; family Jacanidae; genus Jacana; species Jacana jacana. The sequence goes on from VZTM01036912.1 coordinate 19,599, forward strand.
GGAAGTATACCTTCCACCTCAAATTCTCTTTCTTGTACCATGCAAGCTCCAGTTCAGCCAACTGATTAAAATCCTTTAAGCACACGATATAATCTCATAATGAGACTTGACTGTATATTAAATGGTCTAAACTGGAGTTTAATTTAAACATTCATTATCTGAGAACCAGGATGTGCAATCCATCAAGACAGTGCTTCATGCATCAAATCACTGAACTAGTGGAGGTATTTGTTACTGCTCAGTGTGCCTCAGCTGCTCTGACAGTCAGTATTCCACCATCACTACCATATATTACTGCCATGAAGTTGTTTAACTTACTTTCTTATTTTTAAGGACAGCTAACCTTTAGAACATTGCACAAGGAATAAGGATAAAAAAATCTAAAAAAAACAGGGATTAGTTACCTTAATTTATGATACGTTACAGAACCTACCAGGCATTTATTTTTCTACACAAGGAGCTATGTGCCACGAAGCTCTCCCACTTTTTCAAACCAGTAGCTTCAGGGTGAACCTAACTCTTCCTATGGCCCGGAATTCCTTCAAAGTTGACACGAAAAACTTTATGAAGTGCTACCAAGAGTGTTTAGATTGCTTTGATTTGAATCAATACCTCACTCAAGATTTTGTACATTTATAAATCAGGAGAACGCAATAATAAATCAGTAAGTTACCTTAAAGCACCTCTCTCCTCATGTTTTGCACTAAGCAAAGACAATGCAAGGTCCAACCAATTTAAACAGCTATCAAGTGTATCGACGGCACAAAGAAATTTTTATCTAATAAATTATCTTTTAATTTAACCAACAGCCAATGTCATTAAGACTTCCTTAAAATAGGAAAATATCCCTTACACTGTCAAGTATCATATCTAGAAAACTTACCAGTTTTTTGAAAGGGAAAATATCATACATTATTCTGCAGTACTCCATGGAGGATTCCACTGAACATGTCCACAGTGATTTTGATATGGGCGCTAGAGGTATAATTCCTTGGGTCCGATTCTTTACTAACATATCAAATTCAACATGTTGTCTGCAGGATTCTGCCATATAAGGGCAGTGATCCACAACAAAAACAGTTTTATGAGACTCAGAAAAAATTTTCATTTTCTTCCTAAAAGAAACAGATGTTAAAAACAGAAAGAAAATGTATAAGGCAAAAGAAAATAAATCACCTCACAAGGCTACTGTGCAATTTGTATAGCATAAAATTATCTTACTAAAATACACAACTTTTAAAGAGGTTATTTCTTACAGCATTTAGATTACATATTGAACACATTAGCTGCTACAAAACTGTCACCTTTCTAAAAAACTACCAGTTTCTGTTTTAAGAACCTATTTTACAGAGACAAATATCCTCCAGACTACTTACTAGTCGATGTATTTAGTATACCAGATATCAAATCAGAAGAAACTATTTTATTTTCCCCAAGAGGAAAAAATATAGAAAATATAAAAGTATACTGTTGAAAAGGCCATGGTGATGCAGTGTTACCCTCCCCACTTTTTTTTATTAAAAGAAACTTCTAAGAAAAATGTACAAAACCTGCTATTTCCTAAAATAAACAATAAGGAAAAAATAATTTAGGCTTAGGCTACAGAGACCTTGAAGTAGCATAAATATCAGTTTTAAGTGGATTTTCAGCCTTTGCTTTGCTAGTTCCATCTTTCTATTTTTAAATAAATATTTGCATCTGTACTTTGATTTGTCACTGACAGACATACCACCTCTGAAATTATAATGTAAATGTTTCTTAGCCAACAAGGCTCAAAGGAGCACACCTCCTGTTCTCCCCAACTATGAAACCCGAGAATTCTGCAGTGAAGTGTCATGCATTTTTCTGTTTCACATTGATAGACCAGCTTTTCCTCTCCTACTACATCATTGAAAGAAACAGCTATGACCTACGATTCTTGTATTAGGGTGGACATCAAAACTTGCCGAGCCAGATTACACAGGAAAATCAGTCCTAGACTACTGCTACTTAAGACCACTAATCTCAGACCAAACTCTCCTCATCAAACTTATTCAACTCCTACAAACCCACGGAACCATTATGGAAACATATAACGTTTTTAGTGGAAAAATCGACTTTGTGCACACAAACACTGCTGAATTGCAGAACATACAAAGCCAAAAAATACATAACGATCTCGTTTGGAAAAAAAAAAAAAAAAAACCCCCAAAAAAAAAAAAACCCAAAACAAAAAAAAAAAAAAAAAAAAAAAAAAAAACAAAA
>VZTM01036914.1:0-12314 GCA_013400555.1 Jacana jacana
TACATCTTACAATTCTATTGAGATACCTGGTGCACAAGGGTATCCATGGAGTGTGAAAAGAGTAACGGAAAGGGATTAAGTAGAAGAAGCTTACAAGGCAACTTGTGAAAACTACATTTTGATAGTTTAAAGGTCTGTAAAAGCAGTTAACTGCTTCAGGAGATATGAAACTACACAGATAAGTGTGATATTCTGTGATTCTGTGAAACGCATAAACATCTGCAAAAAAGGCAACTGTGCCAGGCTTTGATTGTTTTTATACAATGGCAGCCGCTTGCAGCTGCTATAATGTGAAATCAGAGAATTTGTATCCTTATTATTTGAAAAACCTCCTCCTACAAGTGAAGGCAGATGCACTGCTTGTGTGGAAATGCATACTTCAGTTGGATAATGCTGACTGTACAGCCTGTATTAAACACATGCTAAAGATGGCTCTAGCACTATATTGCTAGATATATAATCTTACGGACACTGTGAGATGTGTCCCATCACCTTCCTAGGTAATGCCATCTCATAAGCTATCTAAATGACATAAATAAAACAAAATATGTCCTTTTTTTTCTACCACTGAAACTAATGATCTTTTGATCATTGCTAGTTCATTAATTTTCACATAGGGAAAATATCCTGAGACATTGTGCTCCTGTAACTCCTTTCACTTAATTGAGATTGCCTGTTTCTATGACCATTTATGTTGGAGTTTATCAACACTGACTCTGCGTTCTATTCTTATAGCACATAAACAGAGTGATCATGCAAGACTTTCATTTAGCTTTATTCTTCTTAATAATATGAATCAATTCCTTTGAAACTTTGCCAGCTCTAGAGATGTGTCCTGCTCTCAAGACCAATTATTTGCTATCTGCTTCTTTTTCAAAGTAGCAGGAAAAATTGCTCATTTGTGAGCAACCAGTGTTCATTAGCCAGAAACAGGAAGAAAACCAAGATATTAAAATCTGTTTGTTATATGGGGCAGCCATCCTTTTGCATTTATATATCTTTAAAGGCAAATCACCTCCTTTGACAACTGCCTGACTTAACTTACAAGGTGATTAATTATGTTATCCAGTGTCACATTAACTACATTAATAGACCAAGATATTACATGATATCAAGTCAGAATAGAACTTCTAATACTTTTTTTAAATATTTTTCATGTAAATAACACCAATATGTTTGTTAATTCATTAATCCTCACATGTATGTACTATATATCTTCCCTCATCCAAAAAATCTTCCTAAATTTCACAGCCAGAGCTCAGTTCATTTCTTAGGATTATTTTATTCATTTTTAGCAATTAAATGGGTATTTCTGAAGGAGGAAAAAAGCAAAAAAAATCACCATCATTTATACTGGTTTAACCATATGTTCTCCACAAATTTCTCTTTGAAACATTTATATGAGAAAAAAAAATGTCTGCCACTTTAGAGATAAAGTGAACAGAAGATGATAGACAAGCAATAGTTGTTAAAAAAATTAAAAATTGTTTCCTTACAAATACTAAATAGGAAGCAGTTGGGTTGAAGAGAGCAGTAGGTAGCAGAATTGCCATTATCCATACTTGTGACATAGACTTATGCTTTCAAGAACACATTTTGTGAATTATTGTACCTGATAAAAACATGTTGGTTTCTGTATAAACTGAACTCTTTATTTCTCTCCAGGTGATTTTAGACCTACTGACTTAAATGGACTCTTGCAATATATATTACAGGTCCGTGTGGTATTTTCTTTTTACATGTTTTTCTTTCTCACCAAAATAATGTGATGAATTTTGCTCAAGGTGAGAAACACTGGTGGGGAGAAGGTTCAATACATCAGCCAAGAATGACCAGTATTCTGGACAGAGAATCAATTTACCTGGGGTTTTGTTTTGTTTTGTTTTGTTTCCCCCTCTGCCCCCCCATCATGACTCTGACACTGATTCATTATATTTGCTTGAATAATAAATAAATAGTCATTATATTTGCTTGAACAAATGCTTTTCATCTTTAAGATCCCATGTCTAAAACAGTGACAGTATCACCTCAAAAAGTGTGGTTTAGGTCAGAGAAAAAAAGTTACATTAACTTAATAAAACTAGGAATAAAATAAGAAAAATACATTCTTCAAGTTCCCACAAATGGTATAAAACGTGTACTTTTACTGTTGTTGCTATTTTCTGTTGGTATGCAAGTCATAGCAAGAAAATATTTTTTAAAATATAAAATCTTATCAATATAGGCAGGCTGGATAATGTCTAGATAGTGCATTTGCTTTTTATGTCCCTCAACTCAGGGGATCCTTTATGTTGCTATTCCTGTTAAAGGATTTGGGATGTTGTCATTCAGCTACTTTTTACTTAGTCTGAGTCAAACATTTTCTGAGGCATTTATTCCTTAAAGGACCATACATTGCTATATCGAGTTAATGTTATAAGCCATACTGAAATATTCTTCTCTAGGGTCATGGGATTCCATGAAGAAACTAAAAGGCTTACAATTTTAAAATCAATTTCTGTCTTAAAGAAGTCAAATAGCAATGTTAAAAGGAATATTTAGTTGAAGCAGAAAGAGGGAATTGCAGAGAGAAAGACTGAGCTTTTTAATTTCAATACTCTCTCACCCAAAGACATTTATTTAGTCCTCATTAAATTTTCTCTGAGATGCTACATCTTGTTTATATAACTGTGGAGTGTACCAACAGGCTGGCTAAACTGCAGATCCTATTCCACTCAAACAGTGATGGTAAGGAGTACACAGCATGTCGGAGAGTCTACCTGACATCAATTTAAGAAGATGACACAAAGACTAAACAGTCCTTTCAAGGAGTTGTAGAGGTTTCCCCTCAGCCTCAGCTCATGAGGTTTCCCCTCAGCCTCCTCTTCCTCAAACTAAAGAGTCCTAGCTCCCTCAATCATTCCTCCTAAGATTTATGCTCCAGGCCCTTCACTGGCCTCGTTGCCCTCCTCTGTACTCGCCCCAGCCCCTCAATATCTCTCTTGTGCTGAGGTGCCCAGAACTGGACACAATACTCAAAGTGTGGCCTCACCAGTGCTGAGTACAGGGGGACAATCACCTCCCTACTTCTGCTGGTCACACCATTTCTAATACAAACCAGGATGCCCTTGGCCTTCTTGGCCACCTGGGCACACTGCTGGCTCATATTCAGCCGCTTGTCAATCAGCACCCCCAGGTCCTTTTCTGCCAGGCAGCTCCAGCCACACTTCCCCAAGCCTGTAGTGATACATGGGGTTGTTGTGGCCCAAGTGTATGACCTGGCATTTAGCCTTGTTGAAGCCCATGCCATTAACATTGGCCCATCGGTTCAATCTATACAAGTCCCTCTGTAGACCTTCCCTGCCCTCAGGCAGATCAACACTCCCACCTAACTTAATGTCATCTGCAAACTTTCTGATAGTACACTCCATATCATTGTCAAGATCATCAGTAAAGACATTAAACAGAAATGGCCCCAATACTGAGCCGTGAGATTCTTAGGGAGTTGTATTTCGAGAAATTCAGACTGAAAGTAGAACAAGATCCAGGTTAAAATATACACAAAGAAATGGATAAGACATTTTTGTAAGGTTTCAAAATAAATGTGATAAATATGGACACATTTTTTCCAAAAACCCAGAGTGCAGAACTAACAAACAGTTCAGCACAAAGAGTCCAACTGGTATATTGCAGGTACAGCTACTCAACTGTATTATCATAGGAAGTACTTACACCTTACAGGATCAAAGCCTAAGTGAAGAAACAGAACGGTATTGAAGTAAATACATCCAAAACCACAAAACTGGAAAAAAACCCAAAACCAAAAAAACAAAAAAACAAAACCAACCAAAATAAGATAGAAACAAAGATTATCTCTTGAAGGAGAAGGGAAACTTTTTGAGCATTAGGAAGAGTATAGATCCTAGTGTCATATCTCAGCTGCACTCTCAGTTTTTTAGGTGAGACTAAACCTATAACACGTCTAAGTGAAGAAGAGTTTGTGCATTGTTTACTTAAAGCAACATGGGCATAGCCAGGAGAGCAGGGCAAAACACTAGTACAAGGAAGGTAGGAAGTCTGGGCTTAAGTGAAACAATGAAAATCCAATGAGGACTGAAAAGAGGATAATGAGGGCTGAGGTCCAAAAGCCCTTAAAGACCCTTTTTTCAATAGCTCTTAATAACTTAACAAGGATAAAGGTTATGCAAATACAAGAAGAGAGAATGAGGACACCAAAAAATCATAACTTCCACATATTTTTCCTTCAAAGAAAAGAGAACGTGTGGGGGAAGCAGCTTGAGACAACTAGTCTTCACGTTAAGACTTGCTTATAGTGTTGCAAGTGATTTGGCCATAGCAGGACATTTTCCTTTTCTCTCTGTCCAGTTTTCATTTCATAGGCTATTGGATAGTGCAAGTTATGTAACTTTCCTGAGCAAAAAAAGAGGATTTTTTTTTTTAAATCATCAACACAAAGACATTCTTAATGTCTTGTAAAGGAATAGGAAACAGGTTCATCCTGCAGTGCTCGCTGGCCTCTTCCATCATCTATTTTCCATTAGAATACCTGCTTGTGGGTAGAAAGGCTCTGCAGAGAGATCTGGCCAAGCTGGATTGATGGACTGAGGCTGGGCCAGGCTGGATTGATGGGATGAAGTTCAATAAGGCCAAGTGCTGAGTCCTGCACTTGGAACACAACAACCCCATGCAGTGGTATGGGATCAAGGAAGAGTAGCTGGAGAGCTGCCTGGCAGAAAAGGATCTGGGGGTTTTGGTCAACAGCCAGCTGAACCTGAGCCTGCAGTGTGCCCAGGTAGCCAAGAAGGCCAATGGCATTCTGTTCTGTATCAGAAAGAGCATGGTGGGCAGTACTTGGGAAGTAATCACCCTCCTCTACTCAGCACTGGTGAGGTCCCAGCTCAAGTACTGTGTCCAGTTTTGGGCCCCTTACCTCAAAAAAAATATTGAGGTGGGTCCAGAGAAGGGCACAAAGCTGGTGAGGGGCCTGGAGAGGTCTTATGAGGAGAGGCTAAGAGAGCTGGGGTTCAACCTGGAGAAGAGAAGGCTGAGGGGGGAACCTCCTTTGAGGTAGCTGTAAGAGAGGCGGGGCTCAATCTTTACTCCCAGGTCACAGGTGATAGGACAAGAGGAAATGACCTCAAGTCATGCCAGGGGAGGTTCAGATTGGATATCAGGAAGAATTTTTACACAGCAAGGGTTATTAAGCATTGCAATGGGCTGCCCAGGGAAGTGGTTGAGGCACCATCCCAGAAGGTATTTAAAAGATGAGTTGACATACTGCTTAGTGATGTGGTTTAGTGATGGGTTGGTATTTTTATCAGTTAGGTTGATGGTTGGACTAGATGATCTCAAAGGTCCCTTCCAACCTAGACAATTTTATGATTCTATGTTTCTAAAATGATATCTACAGTAAGTACAAGCCTGACCATCCTCTTCCTCTGGTAGGTGTAGCTGGAACTATTTAGGATCTAAACTGCTTTGCTCTTGCTACCAGATCTGGTAAACCAGGGTTCAGTAACTTCCTAGATCTGTTAGAAGATGAGATCTCAACTGATAATGAACATAGTTGGTTAAAACAAAATGAATCAACCAGCAAACCAACCAAACAAAAACTAAAAAAAGCCCCACAAATATAAGCCATGGATCAGATCCTGTTCACTTACCTTATTCAAGATCGCAACAGAACAATTTCATGCAAAAGGTCAAAAGCTTTGTTCCATAGAGGTTTGTTTTGTTGACTTATAATCGTGATCTGGATGAATTAGTTAAAAAAATATCCTCTGGTTTCCTGTTGTGCATATCCACATTTATTTATAGTTCCTTGGACAGTTTAAACCAGAACATCCAATTTTTCCACTGATTTCAGACCCTGAGCTATAAAAAAAAAAAAGGGAATCATCAATCTTCTGCAGTGTGAAATTCAATATACCAATCCAAAAGAAGGATCCACAGTGGGAAAACAAGTGGTTTCTTATATCTATTACGTGGTGATTCTGCATAGCAGGTGATAAACTGTGCAGCATTTCTAACACATATTGCTGAAAGCCTTGTAACTGTAGAAAAAGGCAGTTCAGTGATGTGTCTTGATGCTGGGAATACTTTGCATAAATGTTATGAGAAACTGATTTCTATGTTTACAAGAAATACATAAACACAAGCTCATTACAAATAAAATTGACTGGAGACACAAATCATGATGAATCAAGGTAGCATGCTAAAAATTATTATAAAGTTCACAGGACCACAGAAAACATTTGTAATGCTTAAAAATTAGAACTAAAAGCCTTTATCTACTTGTCGTGGTTTNGATGCCTATTATTACCTATGCAACGATTTATTTATATTAGCAGTAAAAATGAGAGGTTCTTTCTGGTGACTTGGACACAAGGTAAGTTTTAAACTATAAGTATCAATAAAAAAAAAAAAGAGAGAGAAAAACCCATGATAAATACATTCATTTATGAGAGACAGAGAGACAAACAAGAATGTTTTGTGGATTTGTTAGGCATTCAAATGTTACAAAAAGCATCTAAAAGTGATGTGTAATATACATTTATATACATTTTCCTTAAATTAATTTTAAGTGAAAGGAACAAGACCATACAAAAGAAGATATATTTTACTTTCCTGGCAACTGTATTCAGTAGATTCCTACTTGCACAATCCTAAAGAGATTATTACAGTCTTATGGCCTGCAGGTTTTGACATAAGTTTGAAGAAATGCTTAAAGAATAGAAGTCCATTGAAATTATTATCATCTTTTAGTCAGATTAAATTGATGAAGTCAGTAAAAACAGTCACAATAACTACTGTGAGCATTCTAGCATGAAAGAAGTTTTTACAATTCATGTTGGGAGCAAATGTTTGCCTTGAGTAAGAGGAAAATTCTACACATTTTCTATTTCCATCACATTCCATTCATCGCTATGAAAACTCATTAGAGTTCTGTTTGGAACAGGTTTGATATGCAAAGTAAAAAAAACAATATTGGGGATAATCTAAACCAAAAAGTTTTGCATTCACCTGAACTTGATCAGAACTTCACTTCAATTACTCTTGTCCTTTGAACAGATTAGAAGACACTTAACTGAAAAAAACAGGCAGAATATACAAGCAGCTGCAGTAGTATAAATAGCACACAGGGACCTATTTAAGGAAAAAAAAATCTTTTTAAAATCTGCTAGATTTTCTTTAAAATCTTAAGTACAAGGAAAGTGGACTTTCAGAAAAGAAAAATATTCCATTTTACTATTTTGAAACTATTGCACTACAGGCAGCAAAATTTAAAAACACGTTGTCTGGAGCATTTGTAATATGCTCAGAGAGACCAAGTAGGAGAAATGTATTGTTTATATCCACTACTGTTACAAATTAAATATACTTTCTAGGTGTTCTGCATCTCAGACTGTGCACCACTGGAATTCAAACTGTAATGAGTCCCTGAAGAAAAGCAGTCACAAATGCAAGATTACCTCAGCCTAAGGAAGGAAGGAATATACTCCCTTGAATATATTTACTGTTACATTCATGTTTTGTTTCTGCTCATACACCACCGGATCAGATTTACCTCTTCCAATAGTCATCCAATAAGTACTATTTATCAGACCATGTCTAACACACCTTAATAATCTTTTAACGCTAATTTTCAAGGCCCAGTCTGCAGTCAGGTCAAGAACTATAAAATCAGTGAGGGTTAAAAAAACCCCACCCCAAACCAACAAAAAAGGTGCATAATTTCAGAGTTGAATGTCAAAGCACCAGAGCAGTACTTAATAACACTGATTCCCCTGAATGGGAGATGATGGACTAAAAGGCCAGGAAACAGTATAGCTCCCTTGCAGGCAGGAAGTAAGATACTTTTCACAGTGAGCAATTCCAACTAAAGAGCAGAGGGAAGGATAAAAACAGTTATCACAATAAAATACTCTGGCCTCTAAAAATCAAATGCAAGACATCCTCCTTCTCTAGGCTCACAATTTGTTGGAGAGTCACTGTAACACAAAATCATCCAGGTGAAAATAGAAGCATGAAAAATCTATGCTGTTGTGTTTTGTTTAATTTTACAGAGACCTGAATTACAGGCTTATTTAAACTGTTTGGTTATTTATAGTTTAATGGTGAGCACAAGTTCAGTGATTTGCTAGCTCTTATGTAAACAACCAATAGTGCCCAAGCACAGAACATGTATTTTAGGGGAACATTCAATATCTTCATGGTAGGAAATTGTATTGGGTTTGAGTGCCAAGGTTTTGGTATTGGGGTGGGTGGTGCTACAGGGGTGGCTTCTGTGAGAAGCTGTTAGAAGCTTTCCCCATGTCTGAAGGCCAATGCCAGCTGGCTCCAAGATGGACTCACCACTGGCCAAGTCCAATCCTGTCAGCGACATTGGTAGTGCCTCTGAGACAATGTATTTAAGAAGGGGAGAGAGTTTCTGTGCAAAAGCAACTGCAGACAGAGAGAGGAGTGAGAGTATGTGAAACAGCTCTGCAGACAACAGTGTCAGTGAAGAAGGAGGGGGAGGAGGTACTTCAGTTGCTGGAGCAGACACTCCCTTTCAGCCCATTGTGCAGCCCATGGTGAGGCAGGCTGTCCTCCTGCAGCCCAAGATTAGCAATGTAGCAGATACCCACCTGCAGCTCGTGGAGCAGCCCATGTTTGAGCAGGTGGATGCCCAAAGAAGGCTGAGGTCCAGAGGGAAACCTGTGCTGGAGCAGGGTCCTGGCAGGACATGTGGACCAGTGAAGAGGGGGGTCCATGATGGAGTGATTTTGCTGGCAGGACTTGTGACCCCATAAGGGACCTTAGCTGGAGCAATCTCTTCCTGAAAGACTGCACCCGAAGTGGAAGGGACTTACACTGGAGCAGTTCATGAAGAACTGTAGCCCATCAGAAGGAACCACATTGGAGAAGTTAATGGAGAACTGTGTCTGTGAGAGAGACCCCAGAATGGAGAAGGGAAAAATTGTGAGGAGTCCAGCTGAGAAGACAGGAGGGGCAGAGAAAACATGTGATGGATTGGATGCAACCTCCATTCCCCATCTCCCTCCACCGTTTGGTAAGAGGAAGTAGAGAAAATTGGGTGTGAGGTTGAGCCTGGGAAACATGAGGGGTGCGGGGAAGGTGATTTAAGGCATGTTTTTATTTCTCATTATTCTACTCTGATTTGATTAGTAATAAATTAAAGCAATTTCCCCAAGTCAAATCTGTTCTGCCCCTGTGGGTAATTGCTGAGTGATCTCTCCTTGTTCTTATCTCGGTCTATGAGCTTTTCATTATATTTTCTCTCCCCTGTCCAGCCGAGGAGGAAAAGTGATAGAGTTGCTTTGGTGGGTACCTGCCATCCATTCAGGGTCAGACTCCAATAGAAACATACAGTCTTATAGTACAGAAAGAAAAGAGAGCAAAATATAGCTTTTCAACAGGCTTCCTGGTAGAATTTATGCAATGCCTAACAGCAGGTTGAAGTCAGGATGATAGTCTCAAAGGTTTGAGCAACAGGAAAATATGGGCTTGGTTCCCTGAAAACTTCAAACCAAACTGATGTAATATCCTTTCTTCCAGTACAAGCTAGTTTTGAAACAAGACAGTATAATTAGATAGAGTTTGTAATTTAGATTCACAGAGTTGGACCTTAAAAATCATTGAGTTCCAACCCCCTTGCCATGGGCAGGGACATCTCTCAGTAGGCCAGGTTGTTCAGTGCCCCATCCAACCTGGCCTTGAATACTTCCAGGGATGAGGCTTCCTCAACTTCTCTGGGCAACCTGTTCCAGTGTCTTGTCTCACCACCCTCAGAGTAGAGGATTTCTTCCTAATATCCAATCTAAATCTCCCCTCTTTCCATTTCTTTCAGTTGTCATTATGTAATCAGAACATAATGACATTTCATAGGGGGTATTTGATAAATGTCTATCTTCTAACTCTGCAATGAACATTTCTAATGCTGTAAGGATATAGGATTTAAAAAATAGAACAAAACAAAGTAAACAACCATGAAGATCATGAAGACACAAACAATAGGAACAATGCTGGAAAGACTTTAATGATCATTCTCTAATCTTATATCACTACTGTGTGTTTCATTATGTTATGACACATTTCATCTGTGCTGTCATTGAAGGTTGCAAGGTGGATAAGGGCTTTCAAAAAGAAAACTATTAACCCTTCATTCACAGCAAGTCTGTGGATTCTACAGGGTCTTGATGGATCTCTCCTACAACAATCTGAAAAGAAGGTAAATAATTTTCTTTACCCAAAGATATTAGGTAACAGTAACCTTAAACACTCTCCTTATCTTTTTTTTCCTCTGGGCTATTTATTAATTTATTTATTATAAATGCTCTGGGAAGAATTAGACTTTAAGATTACTCTGAGGCATTATTTGCAGGGTAGAGGGTAAAAACATGAATATTGCCTGCTTGTAATGTCTACTTTGAAAGGCTTCCAAAGTGAAGTTCTGTTGTGTATAGGAATTTCTGTCTATACACAAAGCTACAAAGCTAATGGTACAGGGAGTTTTGAATGAGTTTCAGTAGTTTAAGATAAATATCACTGGCTAAACTCTGCTTCAGCAAATATGAGCATTTTCATTTCATGACAAAAACTAACAGAGCCTGTATTTGTCTGTGATGGAGGTAAACATGATGAAAAGAAAGATTGAGAGGTTCTATATGTGATGAGAGAGTGGGTGGCTAAAAAAATAAGTAAATATTCACTACAAACCTATTAGCAAATGGCCTTTAAAAGAAAGCAAGCTTTGATGCTACTCAGACAACCTTAATGTTTATAAATATATGTATTAAATGTCAGTTTAAGAAAAATTCTACTACATATCAAGGTTTTCTCAAAAATATTTATAAAGTTTTAATTTGAATAATGATAATCATGTTTAAAACTTATTAAGACAGCATTACATTTAATCTGTCCTACAGGCCATATTTCTTTTATTATTATTAATTTTTTCAATCAAAGTTTTCTAACCAACAGCTATTGGACTGCAAAAGCAGATTTTGCTACTTTGGGGATATATGTGTTCAGCTGAATGGTGTTACTTGACTGCACACAACCAGGCTCCTGTGTCTGCATTTGAAGCCTGCTTGATAATAGAACTTCAATTCCCAGTTTGAATTTTCCTGCATTTTCTAAACACCTACAGTGGTTCGCCAAGGCAGGTTACTTTCAGCACAAACCCTTCTTACATTTTTATAACACAGCAAGCTCCCTTTCTTTGTTATTAAGTTTTGAAATTAATTTTAAGTTCTTTACAGTTCTTTTTTTCAGGATAATTTCTACTACTCAGTATGCTTCTAGTTAATGTTTCCAACAACACCAATAAAAAGAAGAAAAATCGTAATTAAAAATGCTCATTTCATAAAAAATATAAGACAAGAAAACAAATTCAGAAATGCTAAAGCAATATTGAATAACAAACTAATAAGCTTATGAGACCGTTCAGTACAGTCATCTTAGTCTTTTGGTCCCATTTGTTTCACGTCTCTGGGGAAAATTCTATCCATGTACATATATGCTGAAGTTCTGCTAACTGTTTAGAGTATTTGATACCATGAGATCAAGACCAAAATTGGTCACATATAGTGGAATTTATTTTGACAGAGGATTCAAGGCTATTCCCTGGCAGAAGAGCAGAATAATAAGGGACAGAAGGAAAAAAGGTGTTCTTCCTGATGGGAGGTGGGAGACAGGGGAAGACGGATGACATAATTTGTTAGAAAGGCAAGCTTCATTAGTGTCACTGTTGATTTGAATATAAGCACTAAGAACAAAAGCCATAATATCGTGAACCTTTTAAATTCTAATAAATTTGATGAGAATCGTGAAATTAAAAGTGATTTCTAATAGGAGTAAGTTTAGAATAGGAATGGTGCCATCTAGTCAAACGCCACTGACCACCTCAATGGCTAAATGTCAGTGTCTTTCCCTGGTCAGACAGTCCAGCTGCTCTCCCTTACATTAGAGATCAGTATTACAGGGAGTAATGACCATCAGTGTAATGTTCTGCCACTCGTATTTGAGTGGCCTAATATAAAAGTCATTTAGTCCAGAAATGATTTAGAGAATTAGAAATACTTTTAAACTCTGCTGCAGGGTGACCCTGTGGTAAGTTTGACATTTTTGGTAAGGGAGAGAGGTGTTTTAGTGTACTTCCACAAGTCTTGTCTACTCTTTATTTTGAAATAACCCTCAACTCTTACTCATCACATACTGAAATTCTTGTGGTTTTTAGGAAGTGAAAAGGTGGGAGAGGTGTTTTTCTAAAGTTTTAGAAAAATAAATAAAACATATTGAACTACTAT